>JAMYXO010004350.1:12500-17651 GCA_033310375.1 Conus canariensis | reverse complement strand
CGTTTCCTCAAACCCGGTTTAAAGGGCGTCGTCCCCCCCCTTTTCTTTTTTTTTGGGGGTTGGGAATCCCTTTAAATTTTCTGCCCGTTCCCAGGCCGGTGTTTGGGCAGGTCACGAACGATAAGGCGGGTAATGATACATGTTTGACGAGAAAAAAAAAAAAAAAAACTCTTCGCTTTGTTTGAAACTATTTTTTCCAGAGTAAAAAAGCGATGTTTAGCCTTCCTTTTGTTGTAAAAAATTCCCGACAATGCAAAAAGGGAACGGGGAAAGGGGGTGAAAATAAGGAGGGACCGGGGACTCTTTTTGTTCTTGCCCCAAATTCGCTGCGCGAAAGGGGATTTGGGGTGAGAGTTGTGCAGACGACAGGTAACACATCTGAAAGAAATCGTTAAAAAAACCCGGAAATTTTTGGCGCATTGTGGGTTTGTTTTTTCATTTTTGTGAGGGGGGGGGTGGGGGGGGGGGGGGGGTTTGGGAAAGGGAAATGGAGGGCGGGGGGAAAGGGGATGGGGATTAAACCCAGAAAAGGTGTTACACGCGTTTTCCAATTTTTTAAAAGGGGAAAAAAATTTAAACGTTTTTTGGGTTCATTTGACCCGGGTGGTTTTGTTTTAAGGTTTTGTAATGAGATGGTCGTGCTTGAAAAGACAGAAAAATCTTGGTTTTTAAATTTACATTTCGGTGGGGCTTTCGGCGTTTGCCCAAAAAAAAAAAAGGGCGCTTGCACTCGCTTTTAAGTGTGTTTTGCGGGGTGTGTGGTTGTGTGTGCCCCAAACTTTGCAACGAACTGACTTTCCCAAACCAAGATCGCCCCCTTAAAAGTTCTTTCTGCAAAATTTAGAATAAGACGACGCAAAAACTTTTTCCCTTTAAAACAAAGAAGAAAAATGAAAGAAAAATATTTTAAAATTTAAAAGAAGTCTATGAAAATTTAAGGTCGCAAATAAAAAGTTGCATGTTTTAATCATTTATCGTGAATAAAAACAAGTGTTTGAAGCAAAAAAAATGTCACCCGTGCTTTTTTCCACAGGTAACAGCTCCCCAAAATCTTTAAAAAAATGCGTCCTCATAAAAACAAGATTTGACACCCCAAACAAAAAGTACGGTTACTAGAAGGGAAAGGGTATTCAAAAAGAAAAAACGCCCATTTTTTGACGCCCAAATAAAACCAAGGGACGAACTTTGACTTTGCAAAGGGCAGATCACTCCTTTTGACTCGAATAGCAACATCTTATCAACTACGGGTATACTTTCCGAGCTTTTCACCCCCAAGGGAAACTGAAAAGAAAGGGCTACAAAAGGGCCCCGCTCCCCCCCCCCCTTTCTCAAAAATTCGGCGCAAGGTCAGCGTTGAAGAAGATACACGATTTTTCCATTGGTTGAATGTTTTTTTGTCTTCCTGAAGAAGCCTTTAAGAGATGAAAAGGGCGTCATGTTTTGTTTGTATTTGTTTTCCATTTGAAAAGGGCGGAAAAATTACTTTTTATTTTTTTTTAATGTTTCAATTTCCGGTGCAGTCAACCTCTTTTTTGGAAAACCCTACTGTTCCGAACAAAAACCCTTTTTGTGAGGAAACCCAAAATCCCCGTTCAACCCGGGGGTTTAGGTGTCTGGTTTTTAAACCCGGAGAAGTAAAAAAAAGGGGTTCCCTGTTTTTGGGGGAATTTTTCCCGTCCGCAAGGGTAGCGGGGTGGCCCTTTTCCCGTCAATGTCAAGGGGGCCACCAGGTGGGTTTGATTAAAGTTTGGGGCGGGGCCCAAGGTTTTTCACTTTTTCACAGGTCACTGGCTTTATTGTGGCTTCGGGAAAATAAAACTTCCCCTTTGGGGTTTTTTGCAACTGCAACATTACAATTAATCGCCCCCCCCTCTGCAATCCTGTCGCCACGAGGGAAAACCCACAGTCTTTCGCGGTCTTGACGGCTGCCCCAAAGCTGGGATTACGTTCTGCGCCCTCCCGGCCGGTTTTCCCCCGTTAGAACATCATGGGGGAAAAATGTTTGGGGAAGTACGCCCTCAGTTTACCTCTCCCCGCCTCCTCTCTCTCTCTCTCTCTCTCCTTTTCTGAAAACAAGGTTTTCAAAAAAAAAAAAGGGAAAAAAATTTTTCCCCTAGATCGTAAGATTATTATTCCCTTTTAAATGTTTCGAATTTTTCTGTTTTTTAAGGACAAGGTGTTTTCCCGGCCAAAATATGTGCCAAATTTAAACTCCAAAAAAAACCCCCCTGTAAAATTTAAGGGGACTCCACCCTTTGTTTTTCTTTGTGTTTTTTAAGGTTTTTAAAATCCCGTTAACTTTGAAGTTTCCCCGGGTTTAGACTTGAAGTCCCGTTAAGGTTTGAAGTCCCCCGTTCAGGTTTGAAGTCCAAGTTCAAGTTTGAAAATCCACTTTAAGGTTTGGAAAATCCCCCGTTTTTTGGGTCCAAAGTTTTATGTTTGAAGTTCCACGTTCGGCTTTTTGTCCACCCTTTTTTGTTTTAAAAACCACTTTACGGTTTTAATTTCCCCGTTAAGATTTTTTGGTCCCCGTTTTATGTTTTGAAGTTCCACGTTAAGTTTGAAGTTTCACATTAAGGTTTTTTAAGTAACGTTAAGGTTTTTTTAAATCAACGTTAAGGTTTGAGGTTCCCCGTTAAGGTTTGGATCCATGTTAAGGTTTTTAAGTCCACGTTTAAAATTTGGGAAATGACGTTTTAAAGGGTTTTAAGTCCACGTTTTAAAGGGTTTTAACTCGGCGTTCAGGTTTCAAATCCCCGTTAATGATTTAAGTCCACGTTATTTGTTTTTTTTTTTTTTTTTTTTTTTTTTTTTTTTTGGGAAAGCCTTTTTCGTTTAAAAAAATTGGTTTTGAAAGTCCACTTTAAATGTTTGAAGTAAAACTTTTGGGTTTTGGGAAAGTAAAACGTTCGGGTTAACTCAACGCTGGGGGTTTCAGTAATCTTTTCAGGTTTTTCGCCTCCAGACCCCCAACACATAAGATGGGAAACGAAAACTGGGGTTAATTCTGCGGGGTCCCCCAAGGTAATCCCCCCATGCCTGACCAGGAGCTTAAACTGACTTTCCGGGCTAGCCCTTTGAAATTAAAAACGTTAGGGGGCCCAAAACACTCAAATGGATATCCTATTTAAAAAAACCTTGGGGAATACCCCATTTCACAAGCTCGTCAAAAGGGGTTTAAATGGAGGAGTTGACACTAGAGAAGTTAAATCAGTTTTCTACTGGCCCAAAAGGAAGGGTCCGCCCCGCGCTCCCCCAAACAAACGTGACCCGCCTTGACAAGCTTCTAAGGTTGTGTAAAGTGCCCCCGCATTGTTTCTGGTTGCGAAGTTCTTCCTTTTGCCTTTTAAAAGGGTTTTTTTGTGTTTTTGTTTTTTTTTTTTATTTTTTTCTTTGGGTAGCCCTTTGCGCATTGATAACCCCATGCTAGCGTGCACATGGGCACATGGGCTCATGGCTATCTGTTTTCGCGAGTTGTAATTGTCTGTTTCTTTGGGGCTTATAAATTTCGTTTTCCCCTGATCTTGCCCGCTTCCAAGTTCGTTCCAAGAGCGTAAAAAAAGGGAAGCGGGTCTTTTTTGCCAAAAACCTGTCAAATAGGAAAAAGCTTCCCCTTCAGTTCGCTGCGTTTAAAATTTCTTCCGTTTAAAAAATCTTAAAAACTTTCCTCTTTCCTTCGCCTATCCTAACCAAATCTTTGCAAGTTGAAAAAGTTTGCCCTTTAGCCAGGTACTTCCTTTCCTGTTTCAGAACACTGTGTGTTGTGGTTTGTGGGGTGTGTGTGTGTGTGGGTTTTGTTTTGTTCGGGTTTTGTGTTGAAAAAGAAAAGTGGTGGGGCCTATGCTTTGTTTTTTTTTTTTTTAAAAGGCCGATTACTTTGTTTTTCATTTCATCTTTCAAAAATTTTTTTTTCGTTTAACTGTCTTTAAACCCTTTTCCCCAAACCCCTACTCCCCGCTGAATCTTTTTGGGCCCCTTTTTTGTAAACCCCTTTCGGCTTTTAAAAATGGGGGTTTTATAAGTATAAATTCCCCCCCCTTTTATTTTGCTATCATTTTATTTTTATTATTATTATTTTTGTTATTATTATTATTATTATTGTTTTTTTTATTATTGTTTTTTTACAAATTGTTGTTGTTGTTATTACCAAAATTTGATGTTGATGATGATCTTCTTTCTCATCATCTTCTTTATAAATCTCTTCATCACATATCTTCTTTCATAAACGTAAAACAACAGTCAATGGTTTTCTTGAAAAAAAACCAGAAGTGCATGGTGAGGCCAGACCTCCTTTTAATGAAAATTAAAAATTTTTTCGGAATCCCTGTCCTCATCACTGAAATTTAAAATTCCCGGAATCCCACCGTCCTCATAAATGTAATCAAACATTACGAGAATCCCCCGCCCTTTAATCAGGTCATCAACATTACGAGAAACCCACGAATCGTCCGGCGTATCTCCATAAATATTAAAAAAAAAAAAAAAAAAACCCTTTAAATTGTTTTTTTCCTCAAATTTTCATCGTCTCAGCCGGGAACTTGGGTTGGGGAAACTGCAAGTACATGTGTGTGTGTGTGTGTGTGTGTGTGTGTGTGTGTGTGTGTGGGGTGTGTGTGTGTGTGTGTGTAGTTTTTTTACTGTGCAGTTGCTTTAATGAAAAAAAATGTCTTCCCGACCTCTTTGTTAGAAAGTTGTTTCTTCACCGGAAGAAAAAAACATTCATAAAAGAAGAGGTCGGGGAAGACACCTCCCTTATTTAAAAAAAGGGAAAAGAATTTCCCAAAATATTCACACCACATAAAACACACAAACACACACACCACCCCACACCCACACACAACAAACAGAAAACCACACACATACAAAAAACACAATAGCGCACGCACGTACCCCACACACCCCAAACAAAAACCACACAAACACACACACACATGCACGCAAAGCACCACGACGTACACACACACAGCGCGCCGCGCGCACAAACACACCCCCACACCCACAACACCAAAAACACCCCACACGCCCCCGCAAGCACGCCGCACAACCACACCACACACACACACACACACACACACAACACTTCGACTGGCCCAAAGATACCCATAATTTTGGATCAGGGGGGGGGGGGTTTTTTTTGGGGGGGGGGAAGGG
>JAMYXO010004350.1:0-10000 GCA_033310375.1 Conus canariensis | reverse complement strand
ACTTCTATGAGACAGTGTAATCTACGTCAAAGAGTCTATGACATCTTTACGAAGGTCTTTTATGAAGGTGTTGCAGTGAAACGGCATAACTTCAGATTTGGGGGAAGGGGAGTTCCAAAGGCTGAACTGAAAATGCAAAAACTAGTTTTGAACATGTCGATCCGAGTACGTGGTGGGAATATAATTGTTTAGAGCCATATCAACATGAGGCCTCAGTAAGTAAATCACTGAGGTATTGTAGGACCGATAATTGCGTACTTTATAAATATGTACAGCTTTGTTGAAATCTAGTTGTGTTTGCAGCGGCAGTATGTTTAATGTAGCCTGCTTTTCGGAGGTTGATAAGGAAGAATCTGGCAGAATTATCTTTGCAGCTTTTCTGCGAGGGCTGCGGGCCAGCTTGTTAACGATACATTCAATGTGGGACTGCCACTTTAGTTCCTCGTCCACCATCATCCCATGACTTGGTGCTTGTTCTATGGCGTTGCCATCTAAAGTCAGACTGAAGCTTAGAGTTTCTCTTTGGTGTTTCTGTCTAGAAGTGATTGCCATGCTTTTTGTCTTCTTAAGATGAACTCTCATGGAATTATAATTACAGCACTCCTAGACATCGTTTTAAACCTTGCTGTAGAGCGTTTTGGACTGTGGATAAGTCCACTGCGCTGGAATTAAGCAAAAAAGTCACACAAGACACTTGGATGTGAAATGGACAATGGGAGATCATTTATAAACAAATATAATACAAGCGACCCCAGAACAGAACCTTGAGCACTTCAAATTTTGTATTCTTTGTAGATGAGAAGTTGCTGCTGCTAAAGACAAATTGTGTTCTGTTGGTCAGATAGGATTCAAAGAATGAAAAATTTTGTTCTGGTTTTCGGACATATAAAGTTGATTTTTAAGTAAGTAGTATCAATTCCAGAGACGGTTTAAGGTAGTTTGACTAGAAAGCTGATAAGGGACACCCGATTGAAAGGAGTGAAAAAGTTTATTGCTCTCAAGATATTGCATAAGATGTTTGTGGACATGTTTTTCAAGTGGCTTTGAAACCACAGAGATAAGAGAAATCGGTCTAAAATTATCCAAGTCTGAGAAGTCTCTTGACTTGGGCACTGGAATACTTTTTGCCGACATAAGAGCAGGTGGGACTTTGCCTTGTTTTATACACATGTTGGGATATAAATGTTAGGGGTTCAGCTACATACAGGAGTGCAAGTTTTAGGAGGAAAGTATTTATTTTGTCGGATCCCATTGATTTTTTATTCCTGAGGCCGGCAATGAGAGCGCTAACTTCATGGACAGCAAGCGGAGGTATTTTTACTGAATGATCCATTTTGAGTCTGCTGTTGCAGAACGTTTGGAGAGAAGGGGGAATGTAGTTTTCCGCGACGTGTGCTTTATCCGATTTTGCAATGGACTCGGATATATGTAAGAAGTGATCATTGAAAGAGTTTGGTTACCACTGATAGTGGCTTGGTGATCTACTATGTGACCTATGTATTGTTTCATTTATTGCGTGCTATAGCTAGCGAAGCTGTGTCTTTATTAGCCGTTAACATGCTGTTAAAATATTGCTTCTTAGAGTTTCTGATGAGATCAGTAACCTTGTTTCTTTGCTTTTTGTATTCCGTTGTCTTGTTTTCCCTTTCAGCATGTCTTTATGCTCTAATTTCTTCCGATAGTCAGCCGATATTTTTCTTGAATGGCTGCTTACTTTCATGTTTGAGTTTATCACGGATTTTCATGGCCTCAGTTATTTCTGGAGTGAGCCAACAGGAAGAACCGAAGATTTGACTCTCATTTGCCGCAGTGGTGCGCGTTTCTCTACCACAGCCAGAAATGCCTCATAGAAGGCATCTAATGCTCCAGTAGGATCTGAAAAATTAGAAACATTGTCGGGACGTGTCAGACTTAACTCGTGGCAAAACACATTTTTATTGAAGCGCTTGAAAGATCTATAGTAAATGGTGATCTGGTCTTTGGCTTGAGATTTTGGTGGTTTGTATAGCCATGTGCATGATATAGGAGAGTGGTCACTTACACCTTTCCAGCTAAGGACATTTATAGTAGTGACTAGAGACTTCTTGTTTGTGTAGAGATATGGTGAAGTAATGTAGACTAGGAGGGGGTTACTCCGGTTGCAGTGCAGACAATTAGGTGCAGGCCGAACAATGTAGTAGTTGATTGCCAGGCTGCTTGGGTTTGAACAGATCATAGTTAAAGTCACCTAATAGCAGATTGTTGCGATTGGGTTCGTCAATTTTATCCATCATATGTACAAAGTCATCAAGCCAGATATATGACTTCGAATATTTAGTCTCAATCCAGATACACTCAATCTCCGTGGTCTCTAGATCAGTTCCGTAAACAAACTGAAATATGCTATTGTAGATATATACAGCAATGCCAGTCTCACCGTGTTGTGTAGCATCACGACGAGTGATGATATATTTGGGAATTACAGGCATTTCATCTGTGATTTGGGAATTACGACTGGTTTCAATAAGTCCAAGAAAATGTATGTGGGGGTTCATTCAGTTACAGGCATACATCAGGTATCTTGTCATACAAATGATAAACATTAAAATGGGCGATATTGTTGCCCGTAATTGCGGGTACACATTGGTCAATGACTCATATAGTCATTGATCTGGTCACAATGTTCAGCACTATCATTTGAACATTACAGTTTGAGTAAATTGAATGAACAATTAGTGCTACGGAAAAATATTTAAAATCAAACGATGTTTTCCACACAATGAAATAAAAAAGCAAACAAGTAAACGAACGAAAGAAAGAAAGAAATATTAACAACAACAATAACAATGACCACCACTACCACGACAACAACAACAACAACAACAACAACAACAACAAGAACAACAACAAAAACGGATTTAGAATATTACATAGAGGAAAAAAAAGGAATGAACAAGAAGTGTATGGTCAGTCCAAGCCTCATGGCCGCTGTGTTCACTTGTTCTGTCACTGCTATAATAGTTCATACCGATACCCGGACAGTTTACATTGTCTGTTTTATTGTCCTGTAATGCGGGCACACATTGGTCAATGACTCATATAGTCACTCAATACGGGCACGCTTCGCACTCCTATGTCTTATGCATAGCATAAGTCTCCCAGTGCCAGCACATTTTGCTCTGTCTATTTAATCACTGACTGGCAGCACTTCGATGATGACGCACCATTTTTGTTTGAGGGTCGGATTTATTGTTCAGTCCACAACACGACAGAACACACTTCTTGAGACGGAGTAATAAATCATGTAATAGTGTGCAATGCATCTGACAGGCACCCGACAGACTGCAGCGGCCAGACAAACAATCAACCACACACACACACACACACACACACACACACAACACACACACACACACACACACACACACACACAAGTGCGTGCGCCCACACATGCGTATAGAAAAGAATTAGATATACGCTCACAACAATAAGATATGCGCATACACACATAGCACATGAATTATGAAATGGCGTATCTTAGTACGCACCTAGAAAAAAGGAAGTGTGTATAAACATATGCACACACATCAGCGATTTCATGGTTGCAAAGTAAAAAGACATGAGATGTGGAATTCTAGACTTTTGCGGAGACAATGATAAAACAATGAAATACGAACATAAGAGTGCATACGGTTGACATATTCATTTAATGAGGACATGGTGAGGGGAGCAGACTGGTGTTAGATAGATAGATAGATAGATAGATAGATAGATAGATAGATAGATAGATAGATAGATAGATAGATAGGACAAATCATTGATGGGTGAAAACAAGTGCAGTCTAACAATTCACACACACACACACACACACACACACACACTAACATGTAGATACATGGAGTGACATATTGACATACAAACAGATCAATAGATACACACACACACACACACACACACACACACACACACACACACACACACACACACACACACACACACATATATATATATAATATATATATATGTTTATAATTCAATATTTATTGCAGTCATTGCAACACAAAGCTGCTCTGTAAGTTGCTGGAATGGTGCTCGGTATTTATCCTTGGAATTTATTAGTTTATTATATATATATATATATATATATATATATATTATATGTGTGTGTGTGTGTGTGTGTGTGTGTGTGTGTGTGTGTGTGTGTGTGTGTGTGTACATACATACAGAGGACAAATTAGTGATGGTGGAAACAAGCGCAGGCTAAAAATTCCTGTTTTCATAACCATAACAATTTAAAAAAGATTTTTTTAAAAGAGAAAAAAGTGAGGGACAGAGGAGGGGATGAAAGAAAGAAAAACAAACACAGGAATGAAAAATCAGGGCGTTAGATTATCAATATAAAATCCTTCACGAGCAGCCTAGGAGAACCACCGTAGTCCATCTTGGAAACAGAATCATTGACATGGCCTGCTCATACGCACTTTAGTCTGCTCACAGGCCGTTCGTCCGCTGAGCTCTGACTGCGGATCTGTAGTGACCATGCAGAAGGTCTGGAATAAATGGCACTGACCGGTTCCCTGCAGTTTTTTTTTCTTCAAATCAGGGCACAAATGAAAGACCAGGAATGGCAACAAGTTAATGCATACACTCACAGACAGACATCTCTCCTCGCACTTCTCATCCGATTCCTTGTTATGAACCTGGGACTCAAGTCATGCCTCAGGATACAGTCACTGTGACTCCTTGCCCAAGTCATGCCTCAGGATACAGTCACTGTGACTCCTTGCCCAAGCCATGCATCAGGATACAGTCACTGTGACTGGTTGCCCATGTCATGCCTCAAGATACAGTCACTGTGACTGCTTGCCCATGTCATGCCTCAGGATACAGTCACTGTGACTCCTTGCCCAAGTCATGCCTCAGGGTACAATCGCCATGACTCCTTGCCCAAGTCATGCCTCAGGGTACAATCACCATGACTCCTTGCCCAAGTCATGCCTCAGGGTACAATCGCCATGACTCCTTGCCCAAGTCATGCCTCAGGGTACAATCACCATGACTCCTTGCCCAAGTCATGCCTCAGGGTACAATCACCATGACTCCTTGCCCAAGTCATGCCTCAGGGTACAATCGCCATTGCTCCTTGCCCAAGTCATGCCTCAGAGTACAGTTCTGACTCCTTGCCTAAGTCATGCCTCAGGATACAGTTCTGTCTCATTGCACAAGCATGCCTCTGGGTACAGTTCTGACTCCTTGCCCAAGTCATGCCTCAGGGTACAGTTCTGACTCCTTGCCCAAACCATGCCTCAGGGTACAGTTCTGACTCTTTGCCCAAGTCATGCCTCAGGGTACAGTTCTGTCTCATTGCACAAGCATGCCTCCAGGTACAGGTCTGACTCCTTGCCCAAGTCATGCCTCAGGGTACAGTTCTGTCTCATTGCCCAAGTCATGCCTCAGGGTACAGTCCTGACTCCTTGCCTAAGTCATGCCTCAGGGTATAGTTCTGTCTCCTTGCCTAAGTCATGTCTCAGGGTACAGTCGCCGTGTCTTCTTGCCAAAGTCATGCCTCAGGGTACAGTTCTGACTCCTTGCCCAAGCCATGCCTCAGGGTACAGTTCTGACTCCTTGCCCAAGCCATGCCTCAGGGTACAGTTCTGACTCCTTGCCCAAGTCATGCCTCAGGGTATAGTTCTGACTCCTTGCCTAAGTCATGTCTCAGGGTACAGTCACCGTGTCTTCTTGCCTAAGTCATGCCTCTGGGTACAGTTCTGACTCCTTGCCCAAGCCATGCCTCAGGGTACAGTTCTGACTCCTTGCCCAAGTCATGCCTCAGGGTACTGTTCTGACTCCTTGCCCAAGTCATGCCTCAGGGTACAGTTCTGACTCCTTGCCCAAGCCATGCCTCAGGGTACAGTCCTGACTCCTTGCCCAAGCCATGCCTCAGGGTACAGTCCTGACTCCTTGCCCAAGCCATGCCTCAGGGTACAGTTCTGACTCCTTGCCCAAGCCATGCCTCAGGGTACAGTTCTGACTCCTTGCCCAAGTCATGCCTCAGGGTACAGTTCTGACTCCTTGCCCAAGCCATGCCTCAGGGTACAGTTCTGACTCCTTGCCCAAGCCATGCCTCAGGGTACAGTTCTGACTCCTTGCCCAAACCATGCCTCAGGGTTCGGAGACAGCGGCAGATCCAAGAAAGTCTGGACATGGAAGGCGTAAAGGACTGCACTGGTTGAGATACCCCCACCTAGTTCTGTGTGACTGAGAAGAGAGACAGAAATGAAATGTAATGTAATGTTGGTTATAGCCCAGCCGACTGCAAAGGGCCATATCAGGGCTGTCACCGCGTTTAAGTCACCTCACAAGTCATTCATTTACACAACCCTTTAAAAGACACCTTCCAAAAGCACACTCGAAATTAGAGACAGACGGCTGCAGATGTACCTGTGCGATAACTATTAGAGGTAGACGGCTGCAGATGTACCTGTGTGATGACTGATTAGAGACAGACGGCTACAGATGTACCTGTGTGATGACTAATTAGAGACAGACGGCTGCAGACGTACCTGTGTGATGACTGATTAGAGACAGACGGCTGCAGATGTACCTGTGCGATGACTGATTTGAGACAGACGGCTGCAGATGTACCTGTGCGATGACTGATTTGAGACAGACGGCTGCAGATGTACCTGTGCGATGACTGATTTGAGACAGACGGCTGCAGATGTACCTGTGCGATGACTTATTAGAGACAGACGGCTGCAGATGTACCTGTGCGATGACTGATTTGAGACAGACGGCTGCAGATGTACCTGTGCGATGACTGATTTGAGACAGACGGCTGCAGATGTACCTGTGCGATGACTGATTTGAGACAGACGGCTGCAGATGTACCTGTGCGATGACTGATTTGAGACAGACGGCTGCAGATGTACCTGTGCGATGACTGATTTGAGACAGACGGCTGCAGATGTACCTGTGCGATGACTGATTTGAGACAGACGGCTGCATATGTACCTGTGCGATGACTGATTTGAGACAGACGGCTGCAGATGTACCTGTGCGATGACTGATTTGAGACAGACGGCTGCAGATGTACCTGTGCGATGACTGATTTGAGACAGACGGCTGCAGATGTACCTGTGCGATGACTGATTTGAGACAGACGGCTGCAGATGTACCTGTGCGATGACTGATTAGAGACAGACGGCTGCAGATGTACCTGTGCGATGACTGACTGTCCATGCGTCCATTAAGGCAACCGGCAGACTCCCTGTCATGGGTTGTAAAAAAAAAAAACCCACAGAATACAATCTCAGTTCCAGGGATCCGTTCAACCCTCATAACTGGAATAGTCAACAAAAAGTGATATTTTTCCTTCTTCTTCTCTTCTTATGATGATGATGATGGTGATGATGATGATGATCACTGTTATCATCATCATCATCATCATAATCATCATCATCATCACCATCATCATCATCATCATCATCATCATCATCATCATTATCGTCGTCGTCGTCGTCGTCATCATCATCATCATCATTATCATTATTGTTGCCATTATTATTACTATTATTATCATTATTATTGTTATTATTATTATCACTGTTATCATCATCATCATCATCATCATCATCATCATCATCGTCATCATCATCATCATCGTCAACATAATTATTGCTATTATTATCATCATATTCTTATTGTAAATGTAATTATCATCATCATCATCATCATCATCATCATTAGTAGTAGTAGTAATAGTAGTAGTAGTAGTCGTAGTAGTATTGTTATTATCATTATTATTATTATTATTACGATTATTATTATAAGCATTATTATTATCATTACTATTATCATTATCATTATTTTATCATTATCATTATCATCATCATTATTGTTATTGTTGTTGTCGTTGTCGTTACACAGGTAAACATCCTGGCCATGGTTTGTGAGAAATCGTGGCTAGGAAAGGACAGGGGAACAGACATTATTCACGTCTGGCGAGAATGGCTCTTTTCATTCTTCTCATAAATCCCTCAGGGCACCCACACCAGGCTACAGTGGCATGTACAAAAACATGGAAATCAGTCCCAAAAAGGTGTGTGTGTGTGCGTGCGTGCGTGCGTGCGTGTGTGCGTGTGTGTGCGTGTGCGTGTGCGTGCGTGCGTGCGTGCGTGCGTGAGTGTGTGTGTGTGTGTGTGTGTGTGTGTGTGTGTGTGTGTGTGTATTAGTAAATGCGATGAGAGAGAGAGAGAGAGAGAGAGAGAGAGAGAGAGAGAGAGAGAGAGCCAAGACTTCAGATCAGAAACGTCGACTGAGGCCGGGCTTTATACCTCTGTCCACAAAACCGCCTTCCGTGGGCCCGATGCATTTCCTGTCACTGAATAGTTCAATAGCAATACTAATATATGAGGAAACGCCCTCTTCGTATGCATACACAGACGACCACTTGAGGACGTAGCGCCACACCCTTTAGTCAGGGATCCACATTATAATTTAAGGCATTCAACACAACTCCAGATAAAGCCGTCAAAGACAATTTCAATACGGTTTTCATTTTCAATTCATCCCAAAATGAATGTTTGATCGCTCCGTGTGTGTGTGTGTGTGGTGTGTGTGTGTGTGTGTGTGTGTGTGTGTGTGTGTGTGTGTGTGTGTGTGTCTGTCTGTCTGTCTGTCTGTCTGTGTCTGTCTGTGTGTGTGAGTTCAAACGAACCGACCAGCACTGTCGGTCGTCGTTCAGTGCATTCATTTATTTTCTTTTATCATATGGAAGTTGACGCCGCTCCTGCTTAAATCTGCAAAGCTTTTCTGTTACTCTGCCATACCTTTAAGAAGTATGCACCGCTTGCTGATTCAACTAGCGGTGCTTCTGTTACCCGGTGTTTCCCACTATTCTCAAAGCCTTTATCATGAGTCGCAGTTAAAGAAGCAAAGCAGCAGAGTTTTTTTTTTTTTTTTTAAATACGTCATTTATCATCACAGCCTTTTATCGACCACGCAGAACCTTTCAGGACTGTCAGGATGTAGCACATGCAAAGGCCATATCCTGAAAAAGGAAAACAATGTCATATCCTAAAAAAGGGAGAAAAAAAGGTCATATCCTGAAAAAGGAAAACAATGTCATATCCTAAAAAAGGGAGAAAAAAAAGGTCATATCCTGAAAAAGGAAAACAATGTCATATCCTAAAAAAGGGAGAAAAAAAAGGTCATATCCTGAAAAAGGAAAAAAATTGTCCTAAGAAAAGAGGGGGGGGGGGGGGGTCATATCCTAAAAGACAAGAAAAGATTGTTTTATGAAAAAGGAAAAAAAAGGTCATATGCTGAGAAAAGGGGAAACGTCATATCCTAGAAAAGGTAAAAGGTCATATCCTAAAAAAAAAAAAAGGAAAAAGGTCATATCCTAAAAAAGAAGGAAAAAGGTCATATCCTAAAAAAGAAAGGAAAAAGGTCATATCCTAGTAAAGGAAAAAGGTCATATCCTGAGAAAAGGAAAAAGGTCATATCCTAAAAAAGAAAGGAAAAAGGTCATATCCTAGAAAAGGAAAAGGGTCATATCCTAAAAAAGAAAGGAAAAAGGTCATATCCTAGAAAAGGAAAAAGGTTCATATCCTAAAAAAGAAAGGAAAAATGTCATATCCTAAAAAAGAAAGGAAAAATGTCATATCCTAAAAAAGAAAAGAAAAAGGTCATATCCTAAAAAAGAAATAAAGGTCATATCCTGAGAAAAGGAAAAAGGTCATATCCTAGAAAAGGAAAAAGGTCATATCCTAGAAAAGGAAAAAGGTCATATCCTAAAAAAGAAATAAAGGTCATATCCTGAGAAAAGGAAAAAGGTCATATCCTAGAAAAGGAAAAAGGTCATATCCTAAAAAAGAAATAAAGGTCATATCCTGAGAAAAGGAAAAGGGTCACACCCTGAAAAAAAGAAATAAAGGTCATATCCTGAGAAAAAAAATTTTAAAAAGGCCAGATCCTAAAATAAAAGGCGGGGGGGGGGGGGGGGGGGGGGGGGGGG
>JAMYXO010004349.1:7500-17656 GCA_033310375.1 Conus canariensis | reverse complement strand
GTTCTCTTAATTAGGTGCCATGCCTTCAGAAACATTGGTTTTCAGGCAGCGATGCGGACTCTTTCTTTTTGTTTTTATGGCATTTATGAAGAAACGCGCAAATTCAAGATTAACCAAGACTGGGACTGACATTGAAAACCAAGACTACCGGTGTCGTGTGTGGTTTCCTCCTCTCGTATTTCTTCTGGGGAGTTTGTTGTTGTTTCAATGCGGCGACGTCGAATTAAATCCAGGACCCCGTACTTCCACGAAACAAACACAGCTTGGATCCCAGTCATCACGTTCGCCTCATGCTAGTGTTGGAGACACACCACCACCGGATGCTTCATCCCAGAACCGAGATCAGAGTTCCAACGATGTCATGTCCATGCTCCATCAGCTGAACATGAAGTTTGACGCGGTGAGGGATGACATCAGAGGCCTCAAAGACGGTTTTGATGTGCTGCATGCGGAAATGAAGAGCATGAAGGAAGAATGTACCCGTCTACGAGAGGAAAATGCCGCCTTGAGGGAGAGTAACGTCCGCCTGGAGAAGAGGATCGAAGAGATGGAGAAGAAGACCGACGATTTGGAATGCAGGTCGAAGCGAAATAACGTCATCATCCACGGACTTCAGAAAGCAGAGAAGGAGACGGCAGATGACCTGGAGGTGCAGTCAGGGAACTCTTCACTGACAGGCTGGAGCTGGCCAAAGACGTTCGTTTTGACCGCCTGCATCGCCTGAACCAGAGGCCCAACTCTCCAATAATCGGGTGCTGTACCTTCTTCAAGGACAAGGTGGACATACTCAGGGCAAGAGGGAAACTGAAAGGTACTAGTATTTTTATTGGAGAAGATTTTTCTTTCAGGGTGAGGGAAGTAAGACGCAAACTGTCGCCCCATTTGAAGAAAGCTAGAGCAGAAAACAAAAAGGCGTCTATGGTTTTCGACCATCTTGTAATAGATGGAACTAATTTTCTGTGGACTCAGAGGGCAACCTGAAAGATATCAAATAGGATATCGGCCGCTCTTCTTGTGGAGGTGTTTTTTCAAATTTTTGTTCTGTAAATAGTTTTTCTTCTGCATTTAATTTAGGGGAGCAACCAAAAAACGGACACCGGTTGCGGAACCATTTGTGAGCTGTTATGTGGCTGACACTGCACGTGCCTGTATGTTGAATGCTCGTGAAATTGTCAGTGACAGAGAGGAAAGTGTGAACAAACAGGGTACAGGCTGTGCAGCCGTGCAAAAAAGTTCAGGAACGCATTCTGTGTCAGGTCAACTTGATTCCGATTGTAACGCACGTGCATTTTCAGTTAAGCATTTTGAAGTCTTGCTATGGAATGTCAACGGCCTGCTTCCTAAACTAAGACATAAAGATTTCCTTTCTTATGTTCGTTCCTTTGACATAATTTGTCTTGCTGAAACCTTTATAGAAACATTTCAATCAGATTTATTTGTTGATTACATAATTTTCTGTAAACCTGCTATTAAGTTTTCTAAACATGGTCGTTTTTCGGGTGGAGTTGTGTGCCTAATAAAGAGAGTGTATGCCCCGTTTGTTCGTTCTGTTGACGTAGATTACAATAATATTATTGTTTTTCACATAGACAGAGCTGTATTAGGCACCATGAAGGATATGTTGTATATGTGTGTATATGTTCCGCCTGAAGGGTCACCATTTTATTCTTTTTTGGATGTACACAATGGCATTAGTCTTTTGGAAGAATGCCTGGCAGATTGTTCTATTGCATTTCATGATGTTTACTTAGTGTTGTCAGGGGATTTCAGCAGTCGAACTGCCGATATAAATATAAATGATTTATGCAGTGAAAATTTTGTTGAGTCATTAAAAGCAAGTAGTTCGATCAACGCAAACAGGAAATCTCAAGACAAAGTGTTGAATAGTTATGGTAAACTTATGTTGAATTTATGTATTACATTTGATTTACGTATTCTGAATGGTGCATGTAATGGCGACCGCTATGGTTGCTACACATACATCTCAGATTCAGGTAGTAGTGTTAACGATTACTTTTTAATGTCGAGTGACATGTTTGCTATGTTTGAATCTTTCTGTGAACTTCATATTCGTGATATGTTTCATTCAGATCATATGCCACTTGAATTACATTTAACTTTTTCGGGAGAGCATGACAGTATGAAATCTCAAGAAGAGAAACCAACTTTAAATAGGATAGTTTGGAACAATAATGCATCACCGGTGTTTATTGACTCAATGCAGTCTGAGGAATCTCGTAGAATGCTAGAGTTAGCTGTAAGTTTAATTGATTATGATATTGACGAAGCTTTGTCTATATTTAACGATTGCATTAAACGAAGTGCTGAATGCATGAATAGGCAGATCAGAATTGGTGATAATGATAAATTAGATGACTGGTATGATCATGAATGTAAGGCAGCAAAGAAAAATTTAAGAAAGCTTTACAGAATATCCCGTCGAACAGGATATTCTGAAGACGGAAATGCTTTTTGTATTGCACGTAGAGAGTACAAACATTTGTTAAAGCGCAAAGAGAAGGATTTCCACAAATCGTTTTTAGATGAATTGTTATCTTCGGTGAATAATCAAAAGCAATTTTGGGAAAATGTAAATAAACTTTCATGTAAACGGAAACACGTTAGCAACGATATCACTTTGGACAACTGGTTTGAACACTTCAAAACTTTACTCGAAAAAGAAAGTGAACCAGACGAGGACGAATTGAATGTTGATGGTAATGATGTTTATTTCAACCGACCAATATCAAAGGAAGAAGTTATTTTAGCAATTAGAAAGATAAAGATTAGAAAAGCTGCTGGGCCGGATGGAATAACTGGCGAGTTGTTAAAAAATGCAGGTGATTGTGTTGCAGATTTCTTTGTCACATTTTTTAATGCTTTGTTTCAGAAAGGTATATTTCCTGACAGTTGGACAGAAAGTATTGTGCTTCCCTTGTACAAAAAAGGAGATGTCAACAACCCTAACAATTACAGGGGCATTTCATTATGCAATATTAGTAGCAAAATTTATAGTACAGTCATTAATCATCGTTTACAAGAGTGGATTGAGGAAAATAATATTACTGGAGAATATCAAGCAGGATTCAAAAAGAACTATTCAACTATTGATCATATGTTTACTTTGTTAGCTATCATACAAAAACAGTTCTCTTTCAACAGAAAATTATATGTTGCATTCATAGATTTTGAGAAGACTTTTGATTCCATTAATAGGAAAATTCTTTGGTCAATTTTAGTTAAAAATGGTATAAATGGTAATTTATACAATTGCATCAAAAGTATGTATAATAATGTTAAAGTTAAGATACGGTGTGGACATAAACTAACTGATTTCATTATGTGCACCTATGGTGTTAAGCAAGGTGACGTGTGCAGTCCTGTTTTATTTTCTTTGTTTATCAATGAACTTGCCATAGAAATAATTCAAAATGGTAGGCATGGTGCAATGTTTACAACGGATTATTTTGAGCTCTTTATTTTGTTATTAGCAGATGATGTTGTACTATTATCAGAAACAGTTATTGGTTTGCAGACACAGTTAAACAGTCTGCAACGCGCAGCTTTTTCTTGATTTGAAAGTGAATTTAAGCAAAAGCAATATAATTGTGTTTAGAAAAGGTGGCTACTTAGCAGCAAGAGAAAATTGGACATATAATAATGCTGTTATGCCTGTCGTAAATGCTTATAAATACTTAGGTATACTGTTTTCAACAAAACTCAGTTTCACATTGGCTTGCAATGACCTTGTAAGTAAAGCAAAGAAAGCTCTGCTCTGCATTATGAGAAAACTGTATATTTTGAAGAATACTAGTTTAGATTTATTGTTGAAGTTATTTGATTCACAGGTTCAACCCATTGCTCTATACGGCGCAGAACTTTGGGGACTAGATGATGCAGCCCGTCATTGTGAAAAAGTGCACCTCTTTGCATTAAAGAAATTTTTAGGAGTTGAAATGCGAACACCCAATGACTTTGTCTATGGGGAGACCAATAGATATCCTATCTCTTTGAATTCTGTGTTAAACTGTATCCGATACTGGTTGAAATTAACAAAAATGAATGATCACAGATTACCTCGGAAAGCCTATATGATGTTATACGACCTAGATGCAAGAGACAAAAGAAATTGGGCTTCAAATGTCCGTTGCAAATTATATCAATTTGGATATGGCTATGTTTGGATAAACCAAGGAGTGCAAAATGATAAATCATTTCTGTGTGAATTTAAAGACAGATTGATTGCATGCAGGTGGCAGGAATGGGACTTTCATGTCAAAAATAGTGATAGATTTACCATGTATCGGACATTTTGTTCGGTACACGATGTCAAACGTTATCTACGAATGGATTTAGATAAACACTTGAAGCTGACAATGACCAAATTTAGACTGGGAATTTCAGACATAGCAGAACACCGGTATCGTTACAGTAAATATACTGGATAGATTTGACTTGTCCATTATGCAAAAATGGAAAAGAGGATGAACTTCATTTTGTTTTATGTTGTCGTAAATTATCCAGTCTAAGAGCACAATATGTACCGACAAAGTTTTCCAAGGATCCCTGTCAGTTTCGGTTAAGCCTGCTAATGGCATCTCAGAATGAAAGCATAATAAGAAATTTCTCAATTTACTTATTCAAGACATTTCAGCTTAGATCAGTCATGACTTCGTGACGGAGTAGTCCAACCAGTTTTTCTTGTGTTCTGTATAATTCTCATATTGATGTTATGTTCTCCAGACCCCCCTTCATAAGGGGCAATGGCCTTTATATGAAGTAAACCATCTGAGTTCTGAGTTCTGAGTTCTCTCTCTCTCTCTCTCTCTCTCTCTCTCTCTCTCTCTCTCTCTGCATTTTCATCCCTCCCGTCCAAACCTCTGTCTCCCATTCTGTTCTTTGCCTTATTTTGTTGCGTCTCATGGTATTCTCATTCACCTTTCACGTCTACTTAATCCTATGAGTCTTTAATCCCCCCCACACCCCCACCCCTGCGTCCCTCTCCACTCCTGCTTCAGTCTGTCCACCTTTCCCTTAACCCCTTTCTGCCTGCTCTTTTGTGTCAGTGCGTGTGTTGACATTTTCTTTCATTCCACTGAAACGACTTTGGCGAGAAAATCTGTATCCATACTGGACCACGATTCAATCCTTTCATTGCTATTTTTACAGCTGTTTTTACTTCCCTTGTCGTCATCATCACTTGTTTGCCGGGGACAAGACATAGAGAAGCCTTTAAGCGCTCATTCTTTCCTCTCATTAAAAATGTCTATTTGTCAGCTGGTTCGCTTATTCTCTCCCAATCGTTCTATCCGTATGTCTCATTCCTCTGCTTTTTGTGTCTGTGTCAGTTCGCTCGTTCGTTCTCACTAGTTCTGCCCATACATCTCATTCTTTGCTTTTTGTGTCTGTGTCTCTCTGAAACCATTCATGCCCTCGTCTTCCTCCATCCCCCCCCCCCTCCCATGCCCCACCCCCGCTCCTTCCAATCAGATCCCTCCACCCCCTTCCAGCCCACTCTGTGTGGCTTCCTTCTTTTTGTGGACTCCATGGTCTTGTTCGTTGACAGGATTCCATGCTGTTCAGCTTCACAGTGGGCATTCACTGATTCGTCCATTTTGCTGTCCCATCTTCAGGGTCCTCAAAAGGGGCACCACTCCCACGCTCCCCGTTCTGACTTCCCTTTCCACAGCCACACGCAGGTTTCTCCAGGCACGGGCTCAGCACCGACCGACCGTAAGAAGCTGCCGATGCCAGATCGCCATATGGCCACCCAGCAGATGAAACGCTGCACTGCAGTTAAGTCCCGGCAATAGTGTTAAGTGGTGACTGTTCTGATCCAGCGTACTCAGGACATCACCTGCTTAATGAATCGACACACATTTGGACTTTTCTTCCTCAAAGGACAATCTTGATAAGCACTGGATAAAGATTTAAAGTGTTGGGACCTGCATGATGGGATACATAGGCATTTGACATCAGACGCCATGAAAACCTTGTTCAGAGATGTCCCACCTGATGTGATCTTTGAATTTCTGAAAGAGATCAACATTTTTCATCTGATCTCAGATTTGACAGAAGAAAGATGTTCAACAAAATCTCTGGTGTGTTTTAGAATGTGTGCTTCAAAGGGTTGTGTGAATGAGGATTGTGTTTGTTTGTTTTCATGACTTGTGAGTTGACTTCAACGCGGTGACGGCCCTGATATGGCCCTTTGCGGTCGGCTGGGCTATAAGCAACATTACCTTACCTTACTGAATAAAGGAAGCTATGTTTAGTTTACCACGAAGAAATTTTTACTGCACCTTGTTCGGAAAATCTTTCATCTGAATCATACTAAGGGAAACTATTGTGAGGCACCTAAAAACCAAGACATTATTGTTTTATCTGGGAAGATGAATAAGACAGATAAACATACGATTTGTTTCATATTGGAAAAAAGTTATCAAGAGGCTTTGGACAGAAAGGCCTGCCATTACTCATGTCCAAGGACCCTGTGAACGGGCGTTTTATACTATAATTAATTTCGTCTAAGGAAACTTTTACTCGGACCTTGAAAAAGAAGTCTATCATTTATCATCGACAGAGAAACTATTTACATGAAACTATAACACATTAAGCACATACAGACACATTCATTTCAAACAAAGGAATAACAGGCACTCGATAGGAAACTATGAACAGGTATGCGACAGAGAAACTTGTCATCTAATATATAAAGAGCATTCTCTCTCTCTCTCTCTCTCTCTCTCTCTCTCTCTCTCTCTCTCTCTGTTTGTGTATGTGTGTGGCGCGCGCCAGCGCCTGTGTGTTCATGTGTGTATGGTAGCTATGTGCTGGTGGTGTGTGTGTGTGCGTTGTGGTGTGTGTGTGTGTGTGTGTGTGTGTGTGTGTGTGTGTGCGTGATGGTGCGTGTGTGTGTGGTGTGTGCGTGTGTGTGTGTGTGTGTGTGTGTGTGTATGTGTGATGGTTTGTGTGTGCGTTTGTGTGTGTGTGTGGTGTGTGTGTGTGTGTGTGTGTGTGTGTGTGTCCAGTACAGTCTGCCTTGGCTGCTGGTTATATAAATCCACAGTTCTCGTCTGATCTTCTCTAATTTTTGGCATGATGACTCGCCAGCATACTAGGCACATCAAGAGCCAATCATTTTCGTGCCAGGGAAGTGGCATTAGCCGCAGTTGAATGCAATCATCTGGTGAAGCGAAACGAGATAAACCAGGCCTCGCTCATTGCATTCAGGTAGATCACAAGCACCGTATTTCTTGACTGATGACCTAAACGTCCCCGGTTGATTCTCAGGTTCCAACGCTTTTTTTTTTTTTTTTTTTTTTTTTACTTTTTTTTTTTTTTGGTCTCCAAAGCGATTCTAAGCAGGTCTGAGGCAAAGAAGACGGAGGTACTGGAAAGTGGAGGGGGAGAAGGTGGGGGGGGACGGGCGAAATGGGGGGGGGGGGAGGAAAGGGGGACGAAGAGGGCGGAGGAGGGGAGAGGGAAGGAGCTGGGAGAGAGAGGACGAGGAGACGAATGGTGGAGGGAGTGCATGTGGAGGGAGGGGGGGGGGGGGGGGGGCAGGGAACGGTGGAAAAAGGGGGAAGGTGAGACTGGGAATGGGAAGGAATGGGAATAGGGGACGGGGGAAGGGGAACGGCCGTTGGGATCAGGGGAAGAGGGAGAGGAGAGGGGCACAGCGGAAGGTGGGACCGAGGGGTGAACAGCTTGTTTATTGTCGTAGTCAAGGAACAAGTTATTGACACACTCAACAGAAAAAAAAAGTCATTTATTACATTCACGGAAACTATTGAAAGTTACTCGATAGAGAAACCGATATGTTATAGGCGAGAGTACAATCAATAAGCGCTCGACAGAGAAACCTATCCTTTATCACAGTCAAGGAAACTATCAACAGGCACTCGACAAAGAAACCTATAATCCATTACAGCCGAAGGAACTATCAACAGGCACTCAACAAAGAAACCTATCTTTTATTACAGCCGAGAAAACTATCAACAGGCACTCGAATGAGAAATCTATCATTTTTTACAGCAAAGGAAACTATCAACAGGCACTCAACAAAGAAACCTATTTCTTATTATGGCCAAGGAAACTATTTACAGGCACTCCACAGAGGAACCTATAAGTCATTGTATCCGAGGAGACTATCAAGAGGCACTCAACAGAGGAACCTATAATCCATTGTAGCCGAGGAAACTGTCAAGAGGCACTCGATAGAGAAACCTGTAAGTCATTGTAGCCGAGGAAACTATCAAGAGGCACTCAATAAAGGAACCTATAATTCAATTGTAGCCGAGGAAACTATCAAGAGGCACTCAACAGAGAAACCTATAGTCATTGTAGTGGAGGAAACTATCAAGAGGCACTCAACAGAGAAACCTATAAGTCATTGTAGCTGAGGAAACTATCAAGAGGCACTCAACAGAGAAATCTATAAATCATTGTAGCCGAGGAAACTATCAAAAGGCACTCGATAGAGAAACCTATAAGTCATTGTAGCCGAGGAAACTATCAAGAGGCACTCAACAGAGAAACCTGTAAGTCATTGTAGCCGAGGAAACTACCAAGAGGCACTCGACAGAGAAACCTGTAAGTCGTTGTAGCCGAGGAAACTATCAATAGGCACTCAACAGAGAAACCTATAAGTCACTGTAGCCGAGGAAACTATCAAGAGGCACACAACAGAGAAACCTTTAAGACATTGTAGCCGAAGAAACAATAAGAGGCACTCAATAGAGAAATCTATAATTCATTGTAGCGATGAAACTATCAAGAGGCACTCGACAGAGAAACCTGTAAGTCATTGTAGCCGAGGAAACTATCAGGAGGCACTCGACAGAGAAACCTGTAGGTCATTGTAGCCGAGGAAACTATCAAGAGGTACTCGACAGAGAAACCTGTAAGTCATTGTAGCCGAGGAAACTATCAAAAGGCACTCGACAGAGAAACCTCTAAGACATTGTAACCGAGGAAACTATCAAGAGGCACTCGACAGAGAAACCTCTAAATCATTGTAGCCGAGGAAACTATAAAGAGGCACTCGACAGAGAAACCTGTAAGTCATTGTAGCCGAGGAAACTATCAAGAGGCACTCGACAGAGAAACCTGTAAGTCATTGTAGCCGAGGAAACTATCAAGAGGCACTCGACAGAGAAACCTGTAAGTCATTGTAGCCGAGGAAACTATCAAGAGGCACTCGACAGAGAAACCCTTCCAGCGCTCAGTGCCGGTGGAGGCCAGCCTCCCTTTGCCCTGAAACATCAAACAGAACATCAAACCGTCTTCCACTTTGTGAAGCCAGTGCAATTATATGTGTCCATTCTCGCTCTGGTGATGAACAGAGAGAGAGAGAGAGAGAGAGGAGAGAGAGAGAGAGAGAGAGAGAGAGAAAGCACGCACGCGCGCACGCGCGCACGCGCACGCACACACACACACACACACACACACGCGCGCGCGCGCGCGCGCGCACGCACGAGAGAGAGAGAGAGAGAGAGAGAGACACGCACACACGCACACGCACACACCAACACACACACACACAACACTTTTGCTTTGCGAAAGAATCTTCTTTTTTGGCGGGGAGGGGGGAGGAAGGAGAAAGGGGGGGGGGGGGGGGGGGGGAGCAAGTGCAGGGGTTATTGTCTCATTTTCCGTGGCACTTCTGTGGCGTTACTACCATGCTGCTCATTCCGTCCCCCCGTTCACAACCACACCAAGGATTGTCTGTCCCGCTGCAGCCCGGCGTCTCCAGAGGAAGCAGATGAAATTGGCAGAAGGTAAACCACCAAAGCAGTCACCGCACTGCCGCAGAATCGCTTCGGTAGCGTTCAGTGGTTCCTATTGTGATCCAAGAGATCTTAGACTCCGCTTAATAAGCCTCCTGCTCACTACAGTAATTGCGTGAGTCAGCGACCACCTTCGGACAGTGCCCCCACATCCGTCCAGCGAGAATCCCCATGAACTTGGCCGATACCGATGACCCCAGTACGAACTCCCCAAGGCCAACGATATGAAGACGAAATCAAGAGTAACAGAATTACAAGCTCGGATGCCTCCCATAGCACACACACACCCACACCCACACACACACACACACACTTACTTTCAAGAGGTAAGGTCCATTCAAAAAGTTCAGAACATTGCAACATTT
>JAMYXO010004349.1:0-2500 GCA_033310375.1 Conus canariensis | reverse complement strand
CAGCCCTAGACAAACCTTGGTGAGGAAACCAGGTAACAGCTTGTGGATTCAAGGGAGGACACTCGCATTCGTAAGGGCAACTGGCGCGGTCATCCAGCGATCGACGGTGAAGCAGAGAAGAAACCACACTGACTGAATTTGTTCACTCTGCCTTTTTCTCATTCTCCTCTTTCTATAGTGTCGTCCACAAATGCCGTGCCTTCATAGCCCTTTTGTTTGTCTTTCATCTACAGTCCTTACTCTTTTTTTTTTCTCTGCTTAGGAATTCTGGGTTGGGAGGCGATTGTGGAATGGAAGGGTGAAGAGTGGCGGAGCTGTGTGGAAATTCTGTATTAGTCTCTCTCTGTCTCTCTCTCTCTCTCTCTCACTCTCTCTCTCTTCTCTCTCTCTCTCTCTCTCTCTCTCTCTCTCTCTCTCTCTCTCTCTCTCTCTCTCTCTCCCTCTCCTGTTGTCAACTTTTTTTTTACGTGTGTGGCCACATATTTTCGTTCCAGAGATCTTTACATGTATTTGCTCTTTTTACAATTTATGCCATACAAGTGTTTTCTGTTGTTATCTGACTAGTAGGTCATTATAAGCCACTGGAGTGGTTGCAAAAGACAAAAAACCTTGTGACTCTAGTAAGCCGTGAACAATGACAACAATTAATTGTGGCAGTTATTTCGGGATTTCGCTTTTCAGTGCCTTTGTTTAACCGTCTTTTAAAGGTCTACAGTCCGGGCAGCACCATCAAGTATTCCAGTGCACATGCATATGAGTTAGACTTACCTGTTATCACGGTCATTTTCATGTGTTTTGAAGAACATTATTATTTTTTAAGCCGATCCCGTTTAATCATTATGTCAGTCTGAAAGGCAAGAAAAGGAGTTTTTGGAAGCAGCAATAATACTGATAGTTGTGGTTTTCAAGAAAGAAATCATCGCGGTTCAAAAAGAAAACTACTGTTTTCACGGAAAAATTGGCTGAAATTGTCTTCTGAAGCGACTGAGCTGCCATAAATCAGCCCGATGACACATCATTGGCCTCATCCAGTCATCATAGGTTGTAGGGGTGCCTTGACAGACCGCCTGGACAGCCAGACATCTTCGGATGTAGCTCTCTCTTCAGTCAAGCACAAGAGGTCTCACAGTCAGTCGGGCCTCGATGTTGTCCATCTGCTTTGGATTTCTGCGGTCTGAGTTGGTTCATTTGTCACAGGGCCCTGTGTGGTTAGTCTTGGGACAGGAGGTCGTCCCGGGTAGGATACATGTCCGCACCTGGCCAATTATCCTGTGTCTGATGACTACAAGAAGTGGTTATTCTCTGTCAATGTAGGTGTTAATACGCTGCCTGACGTTGTGTGAGTGGTGAAGGCCTGTACATGATGTAAAGAAATCGTCTGAAGTATATGAAGATCGTTTAATGTCTAAGTGTTGAGGTCAGGATCTGCTGTCAGCTAGAGCCTTCATGTCCTTAGAGAAGGATGACGAGAACTGGTAATCTGTTTCTCCTTCGAGAAGGATGACGAGAACCGGTCATCTGTTTCGTTCCTCTTCCTTGGGAAGTTGATATTTAGTTACTTACTTACGCTCTCCCCCCCCCCCCCCCCCCCCCCCCCCCGCTCCCTCCTGGAACTTAGGTCACTATCACTGGTTCTCCAAACGGTCCTGTACTGGGCCTTCCTTTCCGACTGGTTCAGGTGTCGTCCACCTGTCTGCTGCCCACCTCAAGGTCCCGGCGCCAGGGCTGTTCGGGCGGTTTGTCTTTTGCCTTGGTGATTCCAAGTGAGGAACCATCTTGGGATGATGCTGGACGGTTTAATTAAGCAATGCATGACAAATCCAGCCCCACCTTCTTCTCTTTATTTCTTCATCTGCAGATCGTTGATTTTGTGTGTGTGTGTGTGTGTGTGTGTGTGTGTGTGTGTGTGTGTGTGTGTGTGTGTGTGATATTCCGTACCACGTCAGTGGCATTACCTACGCGCCGCTATTTCGACTCCACGCCCACACCGTACCCTAGCTTGTCCCGCCGCAGCCCCGGCCCAGCAATCCATAGAGAACGGTCAAGGTCAAGTTGCCATGAGGCAAACCACTAGAAAAGACGCTGCACTGCCGTCGGGTCACTTCGACTGCGTTCAGTGATGCCTGTTCTGATCCAATATACGCCAGACACTACCTACCAAAGGAGCAAAGAATTTGATACTTTTTCTATGCTGATCGATGAGGATGAGGACAATGAAGATGATGCCATGACTTTCACTTCTGGTCTGAGGTTGCATGACAGAGCTGTACCCTACTCTTACGTTCCTGAATGTTCCAGCGTCAACCACGTCCGAGAGAAACAGACACCTGCTGCGTTGATCAGGCAATTTGAGCAACATTCATAGACGCATCCAGTAAGTTGATGAAACAGGACTGTGTGGTTCCAGTCTTCCGGTGTTGCCCATAACTAACTCAACTCTGGGTAGGAGCTGGTCAGGGCCAGAGAACTATAAAATAGGCATTCTGGCTCACCCACCTCC
>JAMYXO010004348.1:0-17659 GCA_033310375.1 Conus canariensis | reverse complement strand
GGGTGTCCCCCCACGAGGGGCACGTTAGCTAAAAAATTTTGATTTGATTTATTTTTGGGGGGCCATTTTTGGGGACGTTGGGCCCGTTATTTTTGGGTTTTTAAAATTTTTTTTTTTTGGGTTGCTTTTTTTGAGTTTTTGGCGGTTTATAAATTTTATTTTTTTGGGAAATTTTAACTTTGGGGGGCATTTTGGGAACCGTTGGGGGTTTAAAATTTTTAGTTTTTGATTTCCCTTTGGGGTTTCCTTTTGGGTCCGTTAAAAGGGGCGTTTTTTTAAGTCCCCGGACGTTTCTCCCGGTAAAGGGAAAAAAAAATTGGGGGGGGGGGGGGAACTAAATTCTGAAACCCCCGGGTTCCCAAATTTTTGTTCAACCCTAGGCTCCCCGGGGGTTGAATGGGGCCCCAAACATCACGCAAATGGGGATCGCCGGGGCTTTTTTCCCCTTTTTCAAATTTTTTCCCCCCAAAAACCGGGGGGTCGCTTTTTTAAATTCTTTTTGGCAGCCTTTTGGGTTTACGGGCGGGGGGCCCCCAAAGGGGAAAAAACCCTTTCCTTTGGTCTTTCTTTCTTTCCCTTTCTTTCTTTTTTTTTTAAAAAGGGGGGGGCTTATTTTTTTTTAATTTTTAAACGGGGTCTTCCCCCTTTGGGGTTTGGGGGCGCTGCTTCATTTTTAAAGGGCCCTTTTGGGGGTAAAAAATTTTTTTGATTTTTTTTGATGGGTTTTAAATTTCCACCCCTTTAGGATTATGTCCATTTTGAGGGGAAGGGGGTTTTTCCGCGAAGGTTGGGGAAAGGGGGGGAAGAAAAACCCCACGAAAAAAAAAAACCCAAAACTGACACTTTTCAAAAGTGTTTTTGCACGGGAAAAACATCACAACCCTTCCCTTTTGGTCCTTTTTTCCCCCCCCCCAGGGAGGGAAAAAAACCCCAAAATCCATTTGATTTTGGGGCGTTTGAAATCCTCACCCAGGGGGGCAAAAAAGTTTGACTCTGGATATGCATTTTTAAAGGGTTTGTGGTTTTTAAAAAGGGCAGATGTTGAAAGCCCCCCGTAAGGGGCTGCTGGGAAAAGGGTTTTTGAGGGTTTTGGGTTTAATTGCCCCACATTTCATGCCCTCCCTTTTTTTCGCTCCCGTTTTCCCCCCCCAAAACCGCCCCCCCTCCGGGAAATTTTTTCCCCCCCCCCCCCCCCCTTTTTTTTTTTAAAAAAAAAAAATTCTTTGTGTTTTTTTCTGCTCCTTTTTTCCCCCAAACGTTTTGGGGTTTTGGGAATGCCCCCGGGGCCCTTGCCCCCTGGCGGGGGGGGCGCCCCCCCACCCCCTTTTTCCCCCCCCCCCCAACCCCCAAAACCAAAAACCCCCACACCCACCTCCCCCAAATTACAATTTCACCTTTTTTAATTCCTTTTAAATTTTCAGAAAAAAAAATTCCCGATTCTTGCTTTTCGTCGTCTTTTTTTAAAAACTTTTTGCAAGAAAAGCTTTTAAATTTTTTTTCTTGTATCTATGTCTTGTGTGTCTGTGGTGTTGGGGTTTTTTCTTGTCGCCTGTCCTGTCCTTTCCTTTTCTGTCTTTTTGGGTTCTCCTCTCGCCCCTTTTTTGTGCCGGGGATTTGGTTGTTTTCTCTGTTTTGCATCCCCTTCTCTGCCCTCGGGTCTTTCCTTCCCTGGGGGTTTTCTCTCTTTTCCTGTCTCCCCAACCCCCGGGGCCCCTTGGGGCCCCTTCTTTTCCTCTTTTTTCTCTAGGTTTATGTTGCAGGGCCCCCGCGCCCCGCGGCGCGGGGGCCCGCCGGGGGGGCCGCGGCGGTGTTTTGTGTGGGTGTTTTGGGGCCCATTGGTGTTTGTTGGCAAAATTTGGTTTTGGGGCTTTTTTTCCCGGGGTTCCCCGTTTTTTCCCTTTTTCGTTTTTTTTAAACCCCCCGTACCCGATCCCCTTTTTTGGGTTTTTTGGGGGGCTCCCCTTTTTCGGAAAGTGAAAAATTTAAACCCTAAAGGTTTCTCCCTAAAAAAAGCCCCATTCCCAAAAAAAGGGGGCCTTTTTGGGGGGGGAAATTTAAAACCCCAAATTTCCCAAGTTTTTTCCCCCCTTTGGGAGGGGGGGGGAGGGGAAAGGGCCGGTGGCCCCACAAAAAAAAACAAATTTCCCAAGGGGAACGGGGGGCCTTTTTGGGGACTTTTTTGGGCCGCGGGGGGTTGGGCAACTTTAAGTTTAGAACACCCCCCACCCAAACCCCCCAAAACCACCCCCCCAACACCCACACACAACACCACCCCCCCAAAACCCCAAAAACACACCACCCCCCCAAAGCGGAGGGGGAAGGGGAGAGGAGGGGAAAAGGAGAGAAACCCAGAGAGAGGGGGGCGAGAGAAGGGGAGAGGGGGGGACGGGGGCCCGGGGGGGGAAGGACAGGACGGGCCAGGGGGGGGGGAAGGGGGCCCGGGACGGGGACGGGACGGGGGGGGGGGGGAACCCCCAAAACAACCCCCCACCCCCAAAAATGGGGAAAAGGCCCGACGGGCCCAACCCAACCCCCAAAACACCACCCACCCCACCCCCCACCCAAAAACAAAAACCAACACATTGGTCAAAAATTTTACATCCCCCTTCCCCTCTTTTTTGGGTCTCTCTCTCTCTTTTCTCTCCTCTCTTTTATTATTTTTATAGTTGATAGATAGAACAGTCGGGACGGGGACCCGGGACGGGGGAAAAGGAACCGGGGGGACGGAGGGATTGGGACTGACTTACTTTTTTTCCGGGGAAAAATTAAAAGAGAGAGGGGAAGAGAAAAGAGCGGGGGGAGGGGAGATGATAGATGGGTTAAGTTTAAGGGATAGTTTAGATGGGGGAAAAAGGAGGGAGGGGAAGAAAAGGAGGGGGAGGATTTTTTTGGACGGAGGGAGGGGGGGAAAGAAAAGGGAGAGGGAGCGGGGATCCCTTCTGAAAACAAAAAATTTTTTTCCCAAAAAAACACTTTGGGGAGCCCCCCCCCAAATCTAAATGAAAAACCCCCAAATTTTTTCCCCAATTTAAAACCCTTAAAGGGAAAAAACCCAAAACATCCAAAAAAAAACAAAAAAAAAAAAAGGAAAAAAGAAAAGAAAAAAAAAACCCCGGAAACCCGAAAAGTTTAAAAAAAACGGCCCAAAAAAAATTTTTCTAAAAAAAAAAAATTTTTTTAAAAACAAAACTAAAGGCCCAAAAAAAAACCCAGAAAACCCACCCCCCAACAGAAAAAACTAAAAATTTCTGCCCCGTTACAAAAATTTCTTTTTTTCAAATTTTTTTCAGGGGTTGTTTTTTTTTAACTGCGGGCAAATTTAAGAGTTTCACAAAATTTTTATCCTTTTTTGGGTTTTTCTGTTCTGCAAAGGTCTTGGGGGAGCACGGCCAAAAAAAGTTTTCCCCCTCTTGGGGGGCCTTTTAAAAGGCCATTTTCCCAAAATTTCCATGCATGATTTTGGTTATTTAAAAGTTTTTTTAACCGTTTTAAATTTTCTCCCAGGCCTTTTGGGGGGAAGTTGGCCTGGGTGCCAGACTGCCTGCTAAATTAAAAAAAAAAAACCTGAAAAAACGGGGGAATTAAAAAGCCCGAAGGAAAATTTTGGGACCCCGCCAAAAAGGAATGAAAAAGGGGTTTTTTAAGGTTTCAATTGAAAAGTGATAGGGAAAAAAATTTTGTTCCCATTTTCATCGATTTTTCCAAAAAATTTTCATTCGGGGGTTTGTTTGAATTTCTTTTTTTGGCCCTTTTTTTATTCTTCTTTTCTTTTTTCTTTTTCTTTTTTCTTCTTTCTTTCCTTTTCTTTTCTTCGTTTTTTTTTTTTTTTTTTTTTTTTTTGCTTTTCCCCAAAAACCTCCCTGCGAAACCTTCAGGGGGCGGGTTGCACCCCCCGGGCCCCCTTTTTTTCCCCCACCCCCTTTTTTCCCCCGGGGCCCCAAAGCACGGTGGGCCCCCCGCCCCGGCCGGGGCCCCGGGCCCCCCGGAAAATTCCAAAAAGGGGGAACATTTAAATTTTTAAAAAGTCTTTTAAAAAGGAAAAAAACCAAAACCGGAGGGGGGGACCCCTGCACTGCTTGCCGGGTCACTTCGGTTGGTTTTTTCATTTTGGGGGCCTTGGTTTTTTGTTTAAAAACCATTACGCGGGAAACCCCAAATTTCCAAACCCCCCCTTACTGAGGGGCCCAAAAAATTTGGGTTTAAAGTCGGGGGAAGGCCGGCGTGATTTGGGGGTTTCCCCCTTTCCGGGGGGGGGGGCCCCCCCGGGGGTCCTTTTTCCCCCGGGGAACCGCTCCCCCCCCAGGGGGGGGACCCCCCCCGGGGTTTATCGGGGGGAACCAAGGGGGAGGGAAAAACCCAAAACCCGGGGCCCCCACGGGGACGGGGGAAGGGACAGGGGGAAAACTGAGGTCCCCCGGGAGAGGCGGGCCATAAGGGGCCACAAAAAATTTGAGAAATTTTTTTTTTTTAAAGCCTGATCGGGAGAATGGGGGTTTAAATTAAGGATGTGGGGGTTTTTCCTTTTTTCGGTCGGGGGGGCTTTATTTTCCCGTTTCCCTTTTTCATAATTACCCGGGGGCCTTTTAAACCCCGGGGCCCGGGGAAAATACGGGGGCCACCTGGCCAGGGGTTTTGGGCGGGAAAATTTTTGGCAACCCACTTCCCCAAAAAAATGGCCATCCATTAAGTTGGGAGGGAAAAAACTGGGGGGCTTGTGGGGCCCCAGTTTTCCCAAAAATGAGTTCCGCCCGAAAAAACTAAACTTTTTGGGTGGGGCCCCGGTGGGGGGCGAAAAAACCCAAATGATTTCCTGGGGGGGGATTCGAACCCCCCCGGCCCCTTCCCGGGGCCCGGGGGGGGCCCCCGGGCGACGCTAACCCTTTTTCGCCACGGGGGCTGGTTTTTCCCTTTCCTTCTTCTTCTTTCTTTTTCCCTTCTTTTTAAAACCCCGTCCTTTTTCTTTGTTTTTTTTATAAATTCCTTAATAAAATTTACCCAAAAATTTAATCATCTTTTCCCACCCTCTTGGGTGGGGTTCGGGGGGGCCCTTCGTCCGGGTTCGTTCATCTCCCCCAATCTCTTTCATCAATTTTTCTTTCCCATCTTTCCCCATTAAATTCATCGTGGGTTCTTTGGGTCGTCGCCTTTTGTCGTTCGTCGTTTTTTTTGTGGGTTCGTTTTGGGGGTTTGGGTTGTGGTTGTGGTTGTTTTGGGTTTTTGTTGTTTTTTTTCTTTTTTTTTCCCCGGTTTTTTCCCCCAAACCATCATCCATCCTCTTTCATAAAATTAAAATTTTTCTTTCCAAATTTTCCTCATCACCCCATCAAACCCCCCCCCACCCCCCCATCCCCAAACCATCCCCCCCAACCCCCCATTTCCAAACCCCCACCCACCACCCCCATCTTCCCTTTTTCATCACCCTTTCTTTTTCCATAAAACCTTTTTCAGCGGGCGCAGAAAGCAGCACCCAAAAACAAAAATTCTTTCCATCCTTTTTTTTTTTTTTTTTTTTGTTTGTTTTTTTTTTCTTTTTTTCCTTGTTTTGTTTTTTATGTTTTTTTTCTTTTCCCTTTTTTTTCTTCTTTTTCTTTTTTTCCCTTTCCCAATTTTTTTTTGGATAAAAGGAAAAAACCCCAATTTTTTTGGGTTTGGGCGGCAAAGGGGAAGGGATTCTGGGTCCCTTATAAAGCCCAAAGGGTTTTGAATGGGGGATTTGGATTTGGGTCAGGGGGACCGGGTTTTCCCCCCCCAAATGGCCAAGGGGGGAAGAAAAATTCCTTTGGGTTGGAGCGGGGGGCCCAGGGGGGTTTTTTCCACGGGGGAAGATTTTCGGGGGGGTTTTCCCGGAATTTCTTTTTTTGGAAGGGTTCCATTGGGGGGTTCCCAAAAAAAGAACGTACTGCGTGAAAACCCCCAGTTTAAAAATCCCCACCGCTTTTCAAAAACCCCCAGAAAAGTTTTTTTTTTTTTTTTTTTTGGGTTTTGTATTTTTCCCGGGATTTGTCGGGGTTTTCAGTAATTTTTTCGGGCCCGGGCCCGGGGACCGGGCCCATTTGGGATTTCAAAGTTTTTCAGCTTGACTTTTTAAACCTCCCAAAGGAATTGGGGGTTTTTCCCCCCTTTCCCCAAGGCAAAAATTTATTTTTTTAATCCCCCGGGGGGTCACCTTCACGAAAAGGGGGGGGGCCCCATTTTAGGGGATCACCTTTTCCTATAGATTTTTTACTGGGGATAAAAACTTTCCCTTCCCCCCCCCCACCCTGCCCCAATGGGCCCTTTTTTTTGGGATTTTGAAAGCTGGGGAACCCCTCCCCAAAGGGCCCCCTTCCCCTTAAACCTTCCCCACCCTTCCCAAAACTTTTTTTCCACCGTGCTGAGGGGACGGTTTTGGGCAATGCTCGGTGGGTGCCTTTAAACAAATAAATTTTAAACCCGGGCCTTTTGGGCCCTTTCCCCCCTCGGGGCCCCCTTTGGTGAACCCAGAAAAATTTTTTTTAAAAGGGTAACCCTGTTTCCCTTGTTTGTGGTGTGGTGTGTGTTTGTGTGTGTGTGGTGGGTGGTGTGGTTTTTTTTTTGGGGGGGGGGTGGGTTTTTTGTGTGGTGTGGTGGAGGGGAGAGAAGGAGGAGGGGGGCGTGAGTTTTGTGTATTTTTGGGGTGGGGGCCCCGGCGGCCGGCGGGGGCGCTTTGGGGGGCGGGTGGTTTTTGCTTTATTGGGGTGTTGGTGGGGCTTTGCTTGGGGGTTCCCCTTGGGTTTTGGGGCCGGTGGGTTTTGGGTGTGGTGTTTTGGGAGGGAACGGGGAAGGGGGGGTGGGAAAAAAGGAGGGGAGGGGGGAGAGGCGGTGAGTGTGGGGTTTGAAAAAAAAACCGCGGGGGGCCGCCCCCGCTTTGGGGGTTGTGTTGCGTTTTCGGTGGTGGGGTGGGGGCTTTGGTCCGACGCTTTCCCGGGGGCGCGGGGCCCGCGGGGTTTTTGTTTTGGGGTGGGGTTGTGGGGGGTGTTTTTGTGTTGTGGTGTTTTGGTTTTTGTGGGGTGGGGGGAGGGGAGGGGGGGGAAAAGAGGGGGGAAGGGGGAAAAAGGGGAAGGAGGGGGAGGGGAAAAAGGGACATCCCCTTTGAGAGGGCGCGCACCCCCAAGGGCCGCGCCGCGTGGGGGTGTATTTTTTGGGGGTGTGTGTGGGGGGTGGGGTGTGTGTGGGGGTGTTGGGTGGGGGTGTGGGGTGTTGTGGTGTTTTTTTCCCTTGGTTTGTTTTTACCATTTTTAACGGGGCCTACCCCCGAGTTTCCTCCCCCCCCTTACATCCCCAAACTCCCGGGTAAGGGGTTTGGGGGGGGGCCATGGGGGGAGGAAATAGGTCAAAAAATTCAAACACGGATCTTCTCCCCCCACAAAAAAAGGCAATTCCTGTTTTTTTGGTTTCCCCCAATTTTCCAATGGGGGGTGTTTTTTTAAATGGGGAGGGGCCTCTTGGGGCGGGGGCCCATTTCCCCCAGGGCCCACTTTTTTTGTGGGGTTCGAAAGGTTTTTTTCCCAAGGGGGAGGCCCCAAAAAACGTTTAAAAATAGCAAATTTTTTAAACCTTTCCACTCGTTTTGTTTTTTTGAAAAAGGTAAAAAAGGGTTAAAAAACCCACCCCTTTGGAAAACCAAAACGGGTTTTAAAAGGGGCTTGCTATACGTTTCCCCAAATTTAAACCCTGTAAAAGAACAAAAAAGCCCCGGGAGGATCCAATTTTTTTTTTTTTAAACCCCCCCTTTTTTTCCGGGGCCTTTTTTTGGGCGGGCCCCACCTGCGGATCAAAAAATTTGGGTCTTTCAATAAAATTCGGTCCCAAAATTCAAAATTTTTCGGGTTTGGTTCCCGTTTTTAAAAAACCCACTTTTTTGTGGGGTTCTCGTCGGCGGGTTTTTGGTTTTTTTTTCCCAAAGGGGGGGGGCATTAGTCACGTCTCTTCTGTTTACGCTTTTTCCCCGGGGGCCCCATAAAATGTCAAATAAAAGGAAATTACATTTTTCCCCAAATTCAAGAGCCAAAGGGTTTCCGTGAAAAGGAGGAGTTTTTCCCCGGGGGGCGCTTTCGTTTTTTCGTACAAAGAAAGCCCAAAATGGGGGGCGAATGGGGCCCAGGGGAAAAGTTTTTGCGGGGGGCCCTTTTTTGGGGGGCCCAAAATTAAGGGGGGTTTGGGTTTTTTGGGGGGACAATTTTTTTCTTGACACTTGACCTAAAGGGGGGTTAGCACCCAAACCCCTTTCCCCGGGGGGTTTACCCCCCCTTTATTTTGGGAAAGGTTCTCAAGGAAAAAAGGTTCTGGGTCGCAAAAAGGGCTTTTTTTCGGGGCCACAAAAGAAAAAAGGGGGGGGAATTTTAAAACCTCTGACCCCACGTCCCCCCACCAGTTCCTTTTAAGTTTTTTGCCACGTTTGGTCAAACCCGGAAGGGGGGGTAAAATTTGGGAAAGGAGCTCCCCCACGGGGAAATATTTTAAAATTTTTCCCCCTTGGGGTTTTGGGGAAACTTTTTTTTATACGGGGGTTTTCTTTAGTATTACTTTTTTTTTTTTTAATTTTGTTTTTGGGAATTAAATTTGGGGGAAAATTTGATTTTCCTTCGGGTCTTCTTTCTCTCTCTTTTTTCCTCCTCATCTCCTCCCTTTCTCTCTCTCTTTCCCCCACCACACCACCCCCCCCCACAAAAACCCACCCCAAACACCCACCCCACACCCCAACCCCCCTCCCCCCACACCACCAACACCACCCCCCGGCACCCCCAATTGCATCCCCACGAAACCCCCAACGGAAAAGGCCCCCGCACGAAAACCGGAAACCACCCCCAACGGAGCACACCCCCATCCCAAAAAATCCCACCACAAAAACCCCAAACCCCCCACCAAAACCCCAACCCCCAAAACCCCACCAAAACAACAGAAAAAAAAAATAAAAAGGATGCTGTCGGGGGGGGGGTGACCCCCAACCGGAACATTTCGGGGAACCCCAGGGGCATTTTCCCAGGGGGGGAACCCGTTTTTAAAGGGGGGCCCACAGCAACTAAAAAAATTCCCTTAAACCCCCCCCTGGCCCAATTGGTAACCTCTTTTTCAGTTTCCGGGGGTTCAGGGGTTGGAAATTTCCCCGCCGCCCTTTTTTTTTCTTTAACCCCGGGAAACCTTCCCAAAACCCAAAAGGGGTGGGGGGGGGGGGTGGACTTTTCCCTTTTGGGGCAGGGGGGCCCTGTGGAGCCCAGGGGGCTTTTGTGGGGGGTTATAGGGGGTTGAGGGGGGGTTCTTGGGTTGGCCGGGGTGGGGCAAGGGGGCCCCGGCGCCCCCGCGCCGGGGCGCCACCCACAACAAACCCAACTCCACAACAAAACACCCACCCCAAAAAACCAAAACCCAACCCCCCAAACCACACTTCAGACCGTTTTCCCGGGGACTTTTTCATAAAAAGGACGCATCCCCCCTCAGTCCAGTTTCCACACCCCTTTCCCCCTTTTTCCCCACAACCCCCCCCAACCCCCCACACACCACACCCACACCCACAAAACCTTTTCTCTTTTCTCTTCTCTCTCTTTTTCCCCCCCCTTTCCTCCCACACCCCCCCCAAAAACCCCCCACCACACACCACCAAACACACCACACACCCCCAAAACACCACCCCCAACCCCCAACAAAAAACCAAAAAAACTTAATTTTATAAAATTTTTCCTGATTCCAATCCCCCTTTAAAACCCCGTTTTTTTTAAACATCCTTTTTAAAGGGGTTTTTTCTCGTCTTTTTTTTTGGGTTTTCCGGGTGGGGAATTTTTTGGGGAAAACCTTAAAGGACACAGTTTTTGTCTTTTTGTCTGTCGTCGTCTTTTTTGGGGTTCGGGAAGTTTGGTGGGGGTGTGTTTTGGGGTGTGGGGTGTGTTTTGTTGTGTGTGGGGTTTTTGGGTGGGGGTGTGTGTGGGGGTTTTGTGTGTGCACGATGCTCTAAACCCGAAAAAAAGTGTACGTCCCATTAGAATTTTGGCCCCTTTTACTTTTTTGGGTTTTGGGGCTTTTGCAAGGAGCCCGCCAATTTGAAAAAGGAAATATTGGTTTTTTGGTTGTGTGTGTGTGTTGTGTGTGGTTGTGTGGGTGTGTTTTTGGGGTGTTGGGTGTGTGTTTGGGTGGGGGGCGGGCGCGTGAAATGCTTTTTAACTTTAGGGAATTTTCCGTGGGTTTGGGTGTGTGTTTTTGTTGTTTTTTGGGGGTGTGTGGGTGTGGTGGGGTGTGTGGGGTTAGGTGCGCGGTTTTGTGGGGTGTGTGTTTGGGGGTTGTTTTGGGTTTTGTGTTTTTTGTGGTGGGGGTTTTGGGTGTGGGGGGGTGTCGGGCCCGCGCGCTTTTTTTCGGTGCGCGTTGTTTTTTGGGTTGCGTGGTGTGCTTTTGCTGGAAACCCCGCGGGGGGGCGGGGCGGGGGGCCCGGGTTGGTGTGTGTGGGGTTGTGGGTTTGTAAAGGGTGTTTATTTTTAAATTGAAATTCTCAAATTTTTTTCCAGGGGGATTTTCCAGTCACCCCCCGGCCAAAAGGGTGTTTTTTCCCCAGGCGGGGGCTATGTGTCGGGGGAAACAAAGAAAGTGATATGCCCCATGTGGGGGGAAAAATTTGGGTAAAACCCCCAGGGGGGGGGGAGGGGGCCCCTTTGCGATGGTTCCTCCCAAAGGGTACCCAACCGTTAACCCCATTACCCCAAAAGGGGGGGGGGGGGATTTAATGGGAGGGTTCCCCCCCTTTTCAGTGGCGCAGAAAGGTTTCAACGGGGGAAAAAAAAACCCCCCCATTAAAAACCCAAGGGTTGCGTTGTTTGGGGGTGATCGGGGGGCCGGGATCTTGGGACATTCAGCGGCCCAAAAATTTTCACGCCCCCCGGGGGCCGGGCTTCCCTGTAAGTGGGTTTTTTTTTGGTAAATCCCACGTAGTGGGGGAACAAAGGGGCCCCAAACCAACCCCCCAAAAAAAATTGGGTTTGGGGGCCACTTACACCCCGAAATAAATCCATGGGTTTTTTTGGAGGCCCGCCATGAAATTAAAGGGCCCCAACAGTTTTTGATTTTGGTAAAAGGAAAAAACGTCTCTCACCAAAAACCCCACACCCCCCCCCCCAACCACACACCCCCCCTCCCCAACACAAAACCCACCAAAAACCCCCCCACACCCCCAACCCCCCAAAAAACCACCCCCAACCACCCCCGGGGGCCCGCTTTTGCACGCCGCCCCACCACTTTGCAAAAATTTTTCACAGGGCACATTAAGAACAAGGGAAAAACCAAAAAACAAGAAAAAAACAACAAAAACCCAAATGCGCTTTGGGGCATTTTGGCGAAAAGGGGAAAGTTTCCCCAACTTTGGGGGTTAAAAAGCCCTTCCCCTAAAATGCATTAACCCTTAAAAACCAAATCTCCCCTCTCTTCTCTCTCTCTCCCCTTCTCCCCCCCCCTTTCTTCTTCTCCTCTTTTTCTGGCTTTTTCTTTTTCGGGGTCGGGTCTTTTTCTGAAAAGGTTTCTGTTGGGTTTTCGTTTTGGTTTCTTTCTCTCTTCCCCCTTTCCTTTCTCTCTTTCCCCTCTCTTCTAGCGTTTTCCGAAACTCCCCCCGCTTTTCAGAGGGAAAACAAAAACAAATTTTGTTTCGGGGGGGGGACCTGCCCCGGGTTTGGGGCCTTTTCCGGGGGGGAACCCCCAAAAACCGTTTTCAAAACCGATTTCCCAGGGGGGTTTCAGGGAACCGCCCCTTGGGGGGAACCTGTCGGGGGCCAAAGGCCGGGTTAAAAAAAAACCCGCCCAACCCCAACCGGGGAACCCTACCGCGGGGAAAAACCTTTTTTCCTTCTTTTTTGGCTTTCCACGCAAACCCCGGGCCCGGCTTTAAATCCCCCCCCAAACCTGGTCCAAAAAGGCGAGGGGGCGTTTTTGTCAAAAAAGGGGGAAAATTCACTTTCCCCACTGCCCACCAAGGGGTCCAAAATGGGGAAAAAAGGGAAACCAACGGGGGGAAGGGGGGGGACTTTGGATCAAAGGGTGTGGGGGTTCAGGGGTTTTTTAATATAATTTTTGGGTGTGGGGGGGTGGGGGTGGTGTGGTGGGGTTGGTGTGGGTGGGGGGGTTTTTTGTGTTTTTTGTGTGATTTGGGGTGTGTGGGTTTTGTGTGTGCGGGGGCCGCGCGGGCCCCCGCCTGGGAAAGGGGCCTTGAAAAATTTGGAAGGGAAAAGGGCTGAAAATTTCCCTTTTTAATTCTTAACTTCCCCAAAGGGGGACCGGGGAAATTTTGTTTTTTGTTTTTTGAACTTACCTTTTTTGTTCCCCCTTTAAAATCATTTTTTAAAAATTTTTATGGGTTTGGACTTTTTTTGGACTCCCAAAACAAACTTTTTTTCTTTGTTTAGGCGACCGGGGGGCCTTTTTACTTTTCCCCTTTTGGGGTTTTAAAATGGGAAGGAAAACAAAAACTGTTTTTGGGTTATTTTTTTAATTTTGTGTGGGGGGGGTTTTATTTTTTTACTGCAAAATGGGTTTTAAGGGGGTTGTTTTTTTTTTAAAAAAAGGGAAGGGGCCCCCGGTTAGCAAAAGAATTTTTAATCTTGACTTTGGCCCGGGTTTCTTTTAAAAAAGGGAAGGGGGGGACTTTGGGGTTTTCCAAAGGTTTTGATTTTTAGTTTTTTTTGCATCCTCACCCAAACCCCCATTTTTGGGGGGTTTTCTGTGTAGGCCCTCCAAAAATTCCCCACCCCAAAATTTCAGTGGCTCCCGAAACCCACCGGGGTTCCTTTACAAAAGGGGGGGGGGGGACTTTTGCCCCCTTAAACCTTTGGTTTTTTGGGGGCCGGGAGGGGGGGGGGGCCCCTTTGGGTGAGCCCGTTTTTCCTTTGGGGGGACCTTTTTTCCTGTGGGGAAAACTTTGGCGGGAGTCCAAAAAAACCCGGGGCAGTCCAGCAAGTTTTTTTTTTAATTTTCGTTCTTTTGATTTGATTCTTGCCCCCAAAAAACCCCCGGGGGGGGCCCGGCGTGGGTCGGGGTTTAAAAGGGGGTCAAAAAGGGATCAAAACCCTTTGGGGCCCGTTTCCCGGGGGGATTTGGGGGGACAGTTTTTTTGTGGTGTCACCCTCCCCCTCGGGCCTTTTCCCCCTTCCCCCCCTTTTTTTCCCCTTTTTTTCCCCCTTCTTTTCTGTTCCTTCTTTTCCTTTTTACTTTTTTTCTTTATCTTCCTTTTTTTCCCACCACCGTCATTCACCCATCTTTCACCCAATTCATCATCTTTCTTTTTTTGGGGAAAAAAAATAAAATTTGATTTTTTGTAATGGGGGGAGGGGGTTTGGGGTCGAGGGGAGGGGTTATTTTTTTTTTGGGGGGCCCCAAAACCCTGGACTTTTTTGTATTTTTCCCCTTCATAAACATCATCTTTCCCTTTTTTTCATCGTCGTCGTCGGGGGGGGTTGGGTTGGGGTTCTTTCCGTTTTTGAAATTTTTTTCTTTAAATTTTCCATCATAAATCTTTCATTTTTCCCCCGCCCACCATATTTGTCATAGGGGTTTTTTAAACCTTTGTTTTTAATATAGGGATCCCCCTTTTTTGGTTCCGGTTTAAAAAGGGGGGGGTTTTTGGCCGCTCCCCCCCCCAAAAAGCCCATCTGGGTTTTATTTTTTAACACCCAACCCAAACCCCCACACAAACAACAAACCCCACACAAAAAAACCCCAAACCACACAAAAAACACCCCCCCCCCAAACCCCACCCACACAACAGACACTAAAACCCCAAACACCCCACCCGGGGGCCCCACACCCCAACCCAACCCCACAAAAACCCTACACCCAACCACCCCCACCCACCCCCAACCACACACCACACAACCCCACCCACACAAACAATTATATATAAAAATATTTATTTTATATATATTTTTTTTTTTTTGCAACGAAAATTTCTTTTTTTGGGTTGCCCCTTCCTGCCTCAGTTTTAGGGGTAAAAAGGGGGATTTGTGTGTTGTTTTTCCTGTGCGGGGGACAAAAAGGGGCCGGGGAAAAAAAAAGGTTTACTGTTGGGGCCATTTTTTTCCATTCTTTTTGGGGAAAAGGGAACTTCCTGAGGGGTTTTTTTTCGGAAACCATTTAAAAAAGGGGTTTGGGGGATTTTGGGTTCCCCGGGGTAAAAATACAAAAAAGGGTGCTTTTTTTAAAACGGGGACGGGGGGTTGGGGGTTCATCCCCTGGGTAAAAGGCCCCTTTCCCCGGGCGTGGGGCCGGGTTGTTTTTTTTTTTCTTCACCCCCAACGGGGCCACATTGCACCGGGGGGCCGGGTTTTTTTCGTTGTTTCCGGGGTTTTTTCCGGGCCAAAAAAAAAGGGCCCCAAAACCCCACCGGCGTTTGTGGGCCGGGTTTTTTTTGTTAAAGGGGCCAAACCAAAGGGCACCAATTTCCCGTTTGTCCCTTTTTTGGGGGTTGTTTTACTTTTCCCACCCAAAAAACCCCAAAAAATTTGCAAAAAGGTGTGGCCGGGTTTTTTCTGTTTTGTTCTGTCCCCGGGCCACAAGGCCCATTGCCCCTTTGGGCCAAATTTGGGGGTCTTGGGGTTTCCTTTTCCCCCTGCCCGGGGGCCCCCTTTTTGCACGTGGGGGGCCTTTGGGGTTCTTGTGGTATCTTTTTTCCGAAAAAAAGGGGCCCCCTTGGGAAAAAATTTCCCCAAAAATTGTGGTCTGTTTTTTTTCTTGTCCCCGGGCCACAAGGGCGGGCTCGGGCGTGGCCTGTTTTTCCGGGTCTCAGCCCCCAAAGGGAAATTGCCCAGTTTTGGGTCTTTTTGGTTCTGTTTTTTCTGTCTCAGACAAAAGGACATTGCCCATTTGGGGGGGGGGCCCCTTGGTTGTTTTCCTTTTTTCCCCAGGCCAAAAGGGGAAACCTTGCCCCAGGTTTTTGGGGGGCCGGGTTTTTTTTTCCTGGTTGGGTTTCTTTCCCCCCAAAAGGGGCCCAACTTGGGCACAGTTTTGGGTCTGTTGTTTCTGTTTTTTTCGCCCTAAACCCCCAAGGGGGCACTTTTGCACAGGGGGGGCGGGGGGGTTTTTTCTGTCTCCCCCAAAAAGGGCACATTGCAAAATTTGGGGGCCTTTTTGTTCTGTTGTTCGGGGTTTTCCGCAAAAAGGGCCCCCAATTTTGGCCCCATTTGGGGGGCCTTTTTGGTTCTGTTTTTTCTGTTTTAAAGCCCAAAAAGGAAACTTTTGGGGCCCCCGTGGGGGGGGCCCCTTTGGGGGTTTCCGTTGTTCCTTTTTCCTCCGGCCCCAAAAGGCCAATTTGAAAACCATTTGGTGGCCTGTTGTTCGGGTTTTTAAAAGGCAAAAAAGGCCCAAAATTTCCCACAGTTTTTGGGCCGGGTTTTTTCGGGTTGTTTTTGTTTTCAGCAAAAAAAACACATTCCCCCCCGGTGGTGGCCCCTTGGTTTTTCCCTGTTTTTTCCCGGGCCCTTTTCCAGAAAAAAAAAAAAACACATTAAACAGGGGGTGTCTTTTTTGTTTTTGGTTTCGGGCCAACGGGAAACATTGCACGGGTTTTTTTTGGTGTTTGGTTTTGGGGTTTTTGGTTCTGCTAGGGGAAAAAAAAAAAATTTTGCCCCGGTTTTGGGGCCGTTTTTGTTTTTTTTTGGGTTTTTTTTCTCAGACAAAAAAAAATTGCCCCGTGGGGGGCCTTTTGTTTTTTTTTTTTTGGGGTTTTAAAGCAAAAGGGGAAACATTTTCCCACAGTTTTTGGCCCTTTGGGGGTTTTTTGTTTTTTCTGTTTTCCCCCACAAAACAAAATTGGGCAGGGGTGGGGGGGCCTTGTTTTTTCTTTTTGGTTTTTTGTTTTCCAGGCAAAAAAAACCCTTCCCAACCAGTGGGGGTTTTGGTTGGGTTTCTTTTTCCCCCAGAAAGGGGGCCCCTTTGCCCCCAGTGTATTTCTTTTTGGTTCGGGTCTCGCACAAAAAAATCATTGCCCCGGTGGGGGGGCCTTGTTTTTCCCCGGGTTTTCCGGGCCCCAAAAAAAACCCACATTTGAACAATTTGGGGCCTGTTTTTTTGTTTTTTTCGGGGTTCTTAAACCCACAAGGGGGGGGGAAATTTTTTTTTGGTTCCTTTTGTTTTGGTTTTAGCAACCCAAAAAAAAAACCATTTCCCAACAGTGGGGGGCCTTTGTTTGTTCGGGTCTCGGGCAAAAATTTCCCCCAATTTTGCCATGTTTGGCCTGTTGTTCTGTTTTTTTTTCGGGTCCTCAGCACAAGGAAAATTTTGGGGGAAAGTTGGGTTGGGGGCCCTGTGTTTTTTTCGGGGTTCCGCCCCCAAAAAAACCATTGCCCAGGTGGGGGGCCCTTTTTGTTTGTTTTTCTGTCTCAGGCAAACGGCCCACCCAAATTTTGGCCAAGTTGGGGGCCCTTTTTTTGGGGGTTCGGGGTTGTTCGGGTTTTTCTCGGGCCCCAAGGGGGAAACCTTTTCCCACATTTTGGGGGGCCGGGTTTTTTTCTGTTTCGGGCAAAAAAAACCACCCACCAATTGGGGGGGCCGGGTTTTTTCTTTTGGGTTTTTGTTTTAGAAACAAAGGCTTTTTGCCATTTTGGGGGCCTGTTGTTCTTTTGTTCGGGTCTCACCCCAAAAGGGGCCCCTTTTCCCCCAGTGTGGCCTGTTGTTTTTTTGTCTCAGCCCCCAAAAAAAAACTTTGAAAAATTTGGTTGGCCCTTTTGTTCTGTTGGGGGCCCACAAGGGCAATTTTTTGGCCCCCAGTGTGGGCCAGTTTTTTTCTTTTAAACTACACCCACTTAACCTTTTTGCCCCAAGTGTGGGCTTTTTTTTCCCTGTCCCCACCCCACAATGAAACTTTGGGGCCCAGGGGGGCCGTGGCCTGGTTTTTTCTTTTCCCAAAAGGGGGGCCCCGGGGCAAAAAGTGTGTAACTTGTTTGTTTCTTTTCCCCTTCGGGCACAAAAGCCAACTTTTGGGCACAGGTTTTTTGGTTACATGTTTTTTTTGTCTCGGGCCCCAAAACCCAAATTGAAACATTTTGTTTTACTTTTTTTTCTGTCCGGGGCCACAAGGACATTTGAAAACCCAATTTTGGGGGGGCCTTTTGGGTTCTGTTCTCAGACAAGGCCCCCCCCAAATTTTAAACGTGTGGCCTGTTTTTTTTTCCGGCCCTCAGCAAAAGGGGGAACTTTTCCCCACTCGTGTGGGTGTTTTTTTTGGGTCTAAACCCAAAAGGGCACAGTGCCCCGTGGGGGGCCTGTTTTCCGGTTTTGCGTTCCAAACGGGGGGGGAACAGGGGCCCCCAAAGTTTTTTGGCCTGTTTTTTCTTTTCTCAGCCCCCAAGGGGCCCCCGTCCCAACCGGTGGGGGCCTGTTTTTTCCTGTCAAAAGGCAAAAGGGCCCAACTTTCCCCAAACCCGGGGGGGGGGGCCGGGTTTTTTCCTTTTCCCAAAGGAAAACCCCGGGCCACATTTGCCCCAAGGGGTTTTACTTTTTTGTTTCTGTCTCGGAAACAGGCCACATTGCCCCGGGGTGTGGCCTGTTGTTCGGGTCCTAAAGCCCCCAAGGCCCAAAAGGGGGCACGGGGGGTTTTTTAACTTTTTGGTTCTTTTCTCGGGCAAAAAGGGAAAAATTTGCCCCCCGTTTTTGGCCTTGTTGTTTTTTCCCCACCCAAAAG
>JAMYXO010004347.1:0-12500 GCA_033310375.1 Conus canariensis | reverse complement strand
GGGTCATATCCAGAGTTAAAAAGCATTAGATTTGTTTTTTCTGCCGAGAGTGTCAATCCATTTTCATGTAAGAAACTACTGATTTTGTTTTAATTCATGTTGATATTTGATCTTTATGTAATTTAAGGATCTTAATGGGGTTTTTCTTTTCATAGTGACTTTCATCCACAGACATATGTCGTCAGCAAATTGTACTAAAACTATGTCTTTGGATAAGCCTTTTGTTATATCTGCAATTAGGATATTAAATAAAATTGGAGATAATACTGATCCTTGTGGAAGACCCATTTCCAGTGTTCTAGTGCTGGAATATGTATGCTCTATTCTTGTTTGAATAGTTCTACTTTGAAGGAAAGCTTTGACATAGTTATACATGGTTCCATTTATTCCAATAGTTTTAAGTTTATACAAAAGTCGTTCATGCCATACTTGTTCGTACGCTTTCCTTATGTCAAAGAACGTTGCCAGGATGTTTTTTCGTCTTGCGAACTGTTGTTTAACATGTGTTGTGAGTTTTACTAGATGTTCTGTTGCTGATCTGCCTTTCTGAAAACCAGCTTGATTTATGGGGATAATTTGATGTTTGTTACAAAAATAAAGTAATCTGTTTAGGACAATTCTTTCCATTAGTTTACATGCGTGCGACGTCAGGGCAATTGGGCGGTAGCTGTTTATGTTACTTCGAGGTTTTCCTTGTTTATGTATAGGAACTATGATAGAACGCTTCCATAATGAGGGCAAATTGCCGTCTTCCCAGCATTTTTGAATGAATACCGAGATAAAGCGTTTTACATTAGGTGGGACATGACGTAACATTTCATTAGAGATACCGTCTAAACCCACTGATGTTTTTTTGGTGCCCAGATTAGCAAGACATTCTTCTACTTCTTGAATTGTTATGGGAGCATTCAGATAGTGGTTTATTATAGGGTCTGGATCGTTGTAGATGAGCTTTCCTTCTTCTTGCTCTCTGTGCAGTCTATTTTCTGTTGCTAAACTATCTTTACTGCCATTTTTGGCAAATATGTCAACAAAAGCTTCGGCCTTTTCTAGATTAGAAGGGAAATCAGAGCTTGGGAGCTTTACAGGACATTTTGGCAAGTTTACTCCATCTTTCATTGTTCTTAACTTTTCCCACACTTTTTGGGCATCTTTATGATTTGATATTTCATTCTTACAAAAGTTAGACCAATATTGCTGTTTTGCTTGAGCTGTGATGTGATTAAAATGATTTTTTGCTCTTTTTTTCTCAAGAAGCTTTTGAGCGCGCTCTTCTCCTTTGCTTCGTAAATATTCTCTCAGTTTAATGTTTTTCTCCTTTTTCCCTTTTTCACATGTCTCATTCCACCAGGCATTACCTGCGTGCTTTTTTGAACTTGATTTGACAGGTTTTATCATAGGTATTGACTGATTCGCAGCAGATAGCATAGCATTCTGAAACTGATCGTATAGGTCATCAATAGATTGAGTATCAAGTTCTTTTGTGCCGACAGAGAATGCTTTTAGTAATTCTGTGAATTTACCCCAGTTAGCTAATTTATAATTATATTTTGGGACTTTTTCCATTGTTAAATCTGTTAGTTCAGGCCTTGAAGTTTCAAAGGTAGTAATGATAGCAATATGATCACTATTGAGTGTGTCATCGAGGGTTTGCCAATCACAAAGTGGCGCTAGATCTGGAGATACTAAAGTTAGATCTATTGCACTTGGCTTGTGCTTAGGGTTGTCAGGAATTCGTGTTATTCTCCCATCATTCAAAAGATATAAGGACGAGTCGACTAGATTTTCTATAAAACGGTTACTAGTAATCGACTGGCAATTCTTTTCCCAAAACGGGGAATGAGCATTAAAATCTCCAGTTATAAGATATCTATTGTTTTTATCTGGTCTTGTATGTAATGATCGTAACCATTCAGAATTAAACTCGTTAGGTCCCCGTGGTAGATAGACTGACACAACAGTTAATACGATGTTAGAATTTACCTGAACCCTGACTGCGCAGGAATAGGAATCAGGTGTGTCTGGTGGAACGGGACTTGCGCAGAGGGTGTAGTTTTCTCCTTCCTTGATGTAAATGGCTACGTTGATTTTTTCATCTGTGTTCCCTGTTGAACAATTGGGGGGAAATAATAGCCAGCAAGTTTAGGTAATTTGTTTCTATGTGTGTTTAGGGATTGTAAGGCCAATACATTGTAGTTTTCTTCTGCAAGCTTTTGTGCTAATTGGTCAAGGGAGGTTATAATAGATCGACAGTTCCACTGAAATACCTTAAAGGAACCGTATTTTAACATTAGAAAATTTCACGTATCAACAGAACTTATTTGTAAGCTAGTGCAAACAACATTGAGATATAGTAAATAACAATAATATATCAATGAATGACTGTGCCAATGGAAAATGAATGATGATTTTTATACTGCAGTTCAAATATTAACGAGAGTTGCGTTCTAGTCACAAGTGGTGCTGGTGTTTTGCAAAGTTCCACTTTCACCAGTCGCCCAGCACGCTGAACCTGTTGTTCCAGGGGCCCAGGCTGTAGAGCAGAGGATCCGGGTAGGGTTGGTAGTACCAGGATGGCTGGTACCGTGATCGTCCGGTCTTCCTGGGTCGGCTCCACAGCAGGTCTCTCACGTGACGCCCGATGTTCCTAGCCAGGACGCTGGCACCACTGTTGGTGGGGTGGAGGCCGTCATGGAGATGCCAGGAGCTCGTGCGCAGGTTGTTATGGCTGATCAGGCTGACGTCCTCGTCTTCACTCAGCTCTGATGTCAGGAGGGCGTTGAACAGATCTCTCTTGATGGTCAGTTGAGTATCTGTGACTGGTGCTATTTTGCTGACAATTATTTTGAGACCAGGATTTTCTTTCTTAATGCCTCTGATACACTGCACCAGATCTTTGCTGCAGTCCGTGGGAGATGTTGACTTTAAATCATTCACTCCGCAGTGAATCAGTAGCGCGTCGTGTTTTTGATATGCTGAATCAAATGTTTGTTGTATATCCTTGATTTTGAACGTTTTCCGAGATTCTGCTTGAAATCCAAAGGAATCTCCAAGTCTCTTGTCATTGACCTTGTTTGTCACGGAATCGTGTATGAAAAGCAGACTTGGCAGACCAGACTCAGTTCTTTCGTCATTCTTTTTTCCTTTAGGAGCAGAATCCTGACGTTTTGCTGTCGCCTTGACGTAATGTTTTTTTGCGTCACTTCGTTGTTTTTGCTGTGTTCTATTTGTCATTCTATGGTCGTTTCCTTTGACTTGAGGCTTGTTGGTCGGTCTTTTTTGCTGAGGGCCACCCTTCTGCTGCTCCGCGGGCGACGGTATTGGCCCCGAGCTGACTGCTTCAGCATATGATGTATAACTTTGCTGTTCGGCAGTCTGGGTGGCAACGCTGACCATTGTCGTCATTTTGTTGTTCTTTACGATCAGGTCAATTTTTTCATTTTGATTTTGTATCGTTTTCTCTAAGTTGCAAATTCGATAGCATAGTGTTTCTATTAATGTTTTCATGTCAGCAACAGTACTTACAAGGCTTTCGCTTGACCGGTTATCAGGCCTGTGACCGGCAGATCCAAGCGTTCCACAGGTCGTTTGGTTCAGGGTAACGAAACCACAAGATGGCGGCTATGGTCAACAGCTAAACAACACGCTTGCTGAGTTTTTTGCCAAAGTTCCTTAAAATGACCAGGTTCTCCAAAACAAGACCCTGGACGCGAAGTCCTTCAGCGTTGACCACCCTGATTTTGGACAACAGCGATCAAGGAAAAAACAAATCAGCCAAGAACAAGAGAGAACGAAAACCGAGAGCTGAGGACGTGCATGTATGTGTGCGTGTATGTGTGTGTGTGTGTGTGTGGTGTGTGCGCGCGCGCGCGCGCGCGCGAGCGCGTGTGTGTGTGCGTGTGTGTGTGTGTGTGTGTGTGTGTGTGTGTGTGTGTGTGTGTGCGCTCGTGTGTGTGTGTGTGTGTGTGTGTGTGTGTGTGTGTGTGTTGTGAGTGAGCGCGTAGTCTTCAATTTAATGTCTATTCACGTTATGTGGTCTAGACACACAAAATAGAAGATCGCAGCAGCACTAAAAAATATACCAAGTAGCATCCAATAAAGATACAACATCTGCATCTCTTTACAGGTATGTAAAAATCGGACCCCGAGTCAATGCCATTGTCACATATTATTGAGGACTTACTTAAAAATTCATCCAGGGAAGATTCAGCTAAAGCAAGAAAAGACTTTTCTAAGAAAACGGTTCACATCTTAGTAGTTTCTGCATATTTGATATCTTTTTCGCCACAGCTGTATTTTATGTCATTTGTAAATTTTGTTTTAAAACCATTAAGTTTAAGTCTTTGGATCAAGGAGGTCATTGACCTTACATGAAGTGTGTGTGTGTGTGTGTGTGTGTGTGTGTGTGTGTGTGTGTTGTGTGTGCGTGCGTGCGTGCGTGTGTGCGTGCGTGCGTGCGTGCGTGCGTGCGTGCGTGCGTGCGTGTGTGTGTGTGTGTGTGTGTGTGTGTGTGTGTGTTTGAGAGAGGGAGAGAGAGACCGAGACAGAGAGACAGTGAGATTGTTTTGTTAAATCATCCTCATAACTTTATAATATGTGTCTGTTTTCAGAATAGCCTCCCCACCCCCCACCCTAACCCCACTCTCTACACCCAAGGAAAAAAAAATAATAAAAGAAAACAGGGGGGGGGGGGGGGGGGGGGGCGGTTATAAACACGTCGTTCAGGTCATCCAGGACGGAGAAGCAATCAGGCTCCGCCACAAAATGATGGTGAAGCATGTTGTTACTGGATAAGTAATCAGGCTTCGTGACAAAGTGATGGCCAAATAATGTTACAGAAGTATTCGGCCTCCACAACAAAATGACGATGAAAACATTTTGTTTCATAGAAGTATTCAGGCTCTGCTGCAAAATGACGGAGAAAACATGTTGTTACAGGAGAAGTATCCACGATCCACAGGAAATGATGGCGAAAACATGTTGTTACAGGAAAAATATTCCGAATCCACAACAAATGACAGCGAAAGCGTGTTCTTACATGAGAAGTCCACAACAAATGATGGAGAAAACATGTTGCTACAGGAGGAGTGTTCAGAATCCACAGCAAATGATGGCAAAAACATGTTGCTACAGAAGTATCCGGGTTCCACAACAACGTGATGGTGAAGACATGTAGTTAAAGGAAAAGTATTCAGGCTCCACAACAAGATGATGGCAACAACATCTTGTTACAGGAGAAGTATTTGGGCTCCACAACAAAATGATGGCGACGACATTTTGTTACAGGAGAAGTATTTGGGCTCCACAACAAAATGCTGGTAAAACATGCTGTTGCAGAAGAAGTATTTGGGCTCCACAACAAAATGATGGCGAAAACATATAGTTATGGAAGAATTATTCGGGCTCCACTACAATGGTGGTGAGAACATGTTACAGGAGAAGTATTCAGGCTCTACAAGAACTGTTGGCGACAATATGTTGTTACAGGTGAAGTATTCGGGCTCCAGAACAAATGATGGCGAAAACATGTTGTTACAGGAGGTTCTGTAACAAATAATGATGAAAACCTGTTTTTGCAAACACGTATTCAGGCTCTGCAACAATCGATGGTGAGAACATGTTGGTACAGGAGAAATAGTCAGGATCTTCAAGGTACTCTGGCTCCACAAAAAATGGTTGCTGGCGACGTGTTACTGTAAACTGTTCAAACCCAGTGGATGTAGTGTCTGCAATTTACTTATCCAGAATGCCTCCCGCTGCAGTCGTTTTTGTTTTGTGTCAGAGTGCACTTTCTCTATTGGTAGACATTTTATGTTGGAGAGTGAGTGTTGTGGCCTGTTGAAGTGTGATGTGATGTGTGTGCCCGTGTTCTTATTTATGTTTGATCTGTGTTGGTAGAACCTTGTTTTGAGACATGACATCCTCTCATCAATATATACTCCAACTCTGCCGTTCTCTGCCTAAAGTTCACTGGATTTTTTTCCGTCTAGGACTGGTTCCCTAACGAATATATATTGAAGATGAGCAAGTAACCAAGAATGATCAAATAGCACGTAAACACGTACCACTATACACTTGTATTCCCGATTTTTCCATACACATATACACACAAACAGAGAGGGAGAGAGAGAGTGGGAGAGACAGAGAGAGAGAGAGAGAGAGGGGGGGGGGAGAGAGAGAGAGAGAGAGAGAGAGAGAGAGAGAGAGAGAGAGAGAGAAATACAGCAGCCTAAACACTGACAAAATTAAGTATGCGGATACACGTGTACTCTGTTTAGGTATACATGTGTATCTTGCTAATTGATGATCCCTGCAGATGTCGTTTATGTTATGTTATGTAACAGCACAATAAAAAAGCTACAACATCGAAACCAACTACAATTATGTCAATAAAGGGCAGAACAAACACTCGCCTAATCAAACGGACAGTAAATTAGATTAGAGGATAGTTTGTGTGTGTGTGTGTGTGTGTGTGTGTGTGTGTGTGTGTGTGTGTGTGTGTGTGTGTGCGCGTGTGTGTGTGTACGTGCGTGTATACGCGCGCGCGTGCGTGAGTGTATGTGTGTATATGTGTGTGAGTCAGCATACGCGTGTGTGTGTGTGTGTGTGTGTGTGTGTGTGTGTGTGGTGTGTGTGTGTGTGTGTGTGTGTGTGACAGAGAGAGAGCGTGTATATATATATATATATATATATGTGTGTGTGTGTGTGTGTGTGTGTGTGTGTGTGTGTGTGTGTGTGTGTGAAAGCGGCATCATGAGCCAGTCAATAGCGTTGCTGATAGACACATGGCCATGCCTCGCTTGAAAAGCACTTAGTAAATGAAAACTGCACGGGCTGGCCTCTTAAGCTTTACCATGGTAAAAGCTTCCTGCTGCGCCCAAATTATCTTACGGCTGCTAGACATTCAGGGAGCGATATTGAAGGCCGAAAGAAACGCATTAAAAGGCGGAGTGGAAGTCATCTCCACAGATGATCTGTTGGTCCTGGAAGCCCTGTCTGGGGACAGAAAGTTAGAAGAGCTGAGGAGAAAACTGCGTCAGGCCTGCGAAGACAGACGGGTGGTGTTGCCGTGGATATCTTCCCATTCTTGAACGATCTTGAGCAAGGCTGGAATGACAGCCTTTGAAACGAGGCGAGTGGAGGCATAAGAGAAACAAAAAAAAAAGAAGAGAAGTCAGTTTCGCAGAAACATGAGGACAAGCACCAACCTTTCTGCCTTGCTCATCTCCAGATCTGCCCTGTCCACTCTGCAACAGACTTTTCGATTCGAGGATGGTCCTGATCAACCATCTTGGTACACACACTACCACCACCAAGTGACACCAGAAGTCGTGGTCATCTTCGCCCGCGAAGGACAAACAGCCTTCCCACTGCGGTATCAGGGGAAATGAATCTGCAGACCAGTTTGCCAAACTGGGAACTGCAGGCGACCACCCAGATCCTGTATGTATGGATTTTCTGAATCATGCTTAGTTTGAAAGCTCGAGGTATTTTAATTTTAAAATCTCATTTCCATTGACAGATTCTGTAAATAGCAGTGGACAAAAGCTGTCCAGTCTTCAGTGTCTCTTTAACCGCGTTTTTAAGTACTTTTTGGGCATTTAAGTGGTTCTATGTTTTCACCGACTTTAAAAAAAAAGGTTATGGAGTTAGTGAAATGGCTGGCTGCTGATGAAGTAAGTAGAATGGTTGGTGCTGTCACTACATCCTTGTTTTGTCTGCCACTGAGACGTGAATAGATGAACTACTATGTCATGAATTTGTTAATTGCAAATGGTATTGCGTGCATTTATCTTTCAGGACAGGACTTTGTTCCGTGTGTGGCGAGAAGCCCAGAAGGGACATTGCATGGCCTGTAATAAAACTGGAAGGTTTGCTTGACATTATCATCTTTTGCATTATCACTCTTATTAATCCTAACCCCACCCCCCTCCCCCACCGGTCTTTCATAGCACTGTTTGTCAACTTGTGCCACCATTTACCCGATTTGTTTCAGTATTCAATGGTAAAGCAATGCAGCTTTACTGAGAAAAATGTTGTTTCTTTTTTTTTAAAGATCCTGATCAAGAACATGATGAGACAGAAGGCAGAGACGAACGTCATACATCTGAGTAGGACAAACCAGGTCACCCTGTTTAGTACATGCACAAGCTGAAGATGAGCTTACCCCTTACGGCCAGGGAAGGCAGGCGGCGAATACGGTACAGCTTATCTTACTGGAATGCACCTCACTCCATGATGACCTGAGAGACAGAGCTTCGCCAGATGGCGCTGCGATGGACCGGAAGCTCTTGGGGAGTATTGTGGAACTCTGAAGAACGCAAAGTTCATTTCAGTTACGGGACTGCGACTGTGACAGCCAACGAAAGAAGATAAAGAAACTACAGACAGCTGAATTTCACAGATTTAGGTTATGCACCAACTGGATAATCGGTGGTGTGCAGGGCTGCTCGGACCATTGTTGTTGTGGTGCGAGTATTTCATCCGGTGATATACTTTAAACAAAACACTTTCAGAATACTCACTGTTCTGGAGTATTCTTACTTACTTTAGATGCTTCCGTGTCTTGCGACGCATGAGGCAGTCAAGGCGCTCCACTGCGTACGGTCCTCAGCCAGTCTTCTGGCATCACTCCATCCTCTGTCAGCGAGTTTGAGGACTCTCTCCACTGTCTGTCGCCAGTGGATTATTGGCACTCTTTAAAGTGCGTATCTCATCTGGAACCATTGTCGTATGACAAAGGCATGAAGCATTATGCTTCCTGAGTTTGCCTCGTGACAGTAGTTTTGTCCAAAGTAGGAAGCCTTTTTATTTTGGAATGGAATGTTATATGGAATGCTCTTTATTTTGCGCTTTGCTTTACTTTGGCGATATGTTCGGGAAAACTGACATTGAAAAGTCAATAAATGCCGTCGCTAGAGTCTCAGACTGACGTGCGGCCGGTAGTACACGTTAACAGCTCAGCCCTGATTTGTTGTAGGCATCGAATTATTATGTTGCATAGCATTCATCAAGGAGAAGCAGAAAAGATGGCCTGAGCAGCACCCAGACTTCAACATGAAGGATGCATACTACCTGCTGCCCAGACCAGACTAAGTGAGCATTGAGAGACTGAGGACAGGGCACTCATACATTTGCATACATTTGCATTTTATGCAAAGCAGAAACTACCTGTGTGAAACGCAGTCTAGAGAACGTAGCAGACAAAACTGATGATCTACTTCTGAAGGGAGATTGTCGTTTGGATTGCAGTAAGATAGTCCTTTGGATTGCAGTAAGAAAGTCCTTTGGATTGCAGTAAGATAGTCGTTTGGATTACAGTAAGATAGTCCTTTGGATTGCAGTCACCAGGCAGTGTCAAAGATTGTAGATTTCCAGACGAAGCTCTAAAGAAGATTTTTAAAAAAACAGGCTTTTTGCTGTCATAAACGATATCTTTGCTAAAAATGTTTTTTTTTTAGACGTTGTCTTCTCGCTTCAGTTGTTGACTTCGTCATTTGGAATATGGGCGTCGAACACTTGATTCAGATTCTTGATCGTGCGCCTAAAACGGATCGTCACCCTTTTAGTTTAACTTAATTATCATAATGCGACCGATCTCAGGCAGGATCTTTTGTCAGGATTGTCAACATGTAGGAGGAAAAAGACCTCATCCTCAAAAATGACAATATGTCCACATACACACCCATTGGCAGCACTACTGACATCCTCATGACTGTAAAGAATTAGCCATGCTGAGAGCTTAATTGTTCAGTCCCAGATTAACAGAGAAAAGGACAAAAATTCAAGCTGAACATTTCAATGAACAAAAACACAAACAACAACAACAATAACAACAAAAATATTCATAAAAGACCGTACGGATAAGTGACAGCTGCAGAAATGACAGTTAATGTCCACTGTGTACCGTATGTACAATTTTATTAGCCAGTTGTCAGATTTCAGCAAAACGCTGGCATATCATAAACTTAGATTATGACCAAAAAAAAAAAAAAAAGATCAGCAAGTGAATGTCCATTTGTTAAAGAAACACACACAACAATGCATGATGTATGTCAATTTATGAAAATAAGACATGAAAAAAAACAGGAGGATGGAGGCACCACTGTCAAAAAAAATTCAAAAGAAAAAGAAAGTAAAAAAAAAGGATTGCGACAAAAAAACATGTACAATCTTTCTTTAAGAAAACAAAAAGACAAGAAAACGGATCACAGTGGTGTTCAGACAGACGGCGACAGTGAAGTTACATGAAAAAGCCAAGTCAAAGAGAATGACAGAAAAGAAATTTACTAATACAGATTTCCAGTGAGCAGATTACTAATTGTAATGGGGAAAAATCTAACATTCTCGAAGAAGCCATCATCAGCCGGAATTTGGGAGTTATCAATATAAATGAATGATATCACGTTGCGTTTTGAAACAAACATGTCGAACATACGCCCCTCACCCGTTTCAAATACGCAGTGGGTAGTATACAATGATGACCACAAAAACCGTTCTACCAGTTCTGTCCGAATCGTACGTCACACACGTGTAATTGAACCGGCGCTTTACATTAACAGGTCCTCAACTTTCCCCATTTCCAGTGGTGATTTGTGTTGCCATGGGCTGTCAGTAAGTTCACGTCTCTGTGTTTGCCGCATAACATCTGCTGCCCACGCACGTACGCTAATAGATGCCTCAGTGCAGCGACTGTGGTTGACACGCTGTATTTATGCCGACTGTTTTTTTTTACGCTGGGGGCATTACAAGCCGCGTGTCTGTTGAACGTTTGACAGCAGTATCTATGTTGTATCTCCGCTACTGGTCCTACACTCATCCGCCAGACATTGAACTTCATCTTCACCTTGAACCTCCTCTCACATAGTTATCATTGACATAGGGCTTGGCGAGGGAGGTGGAGGAGAGGGTGGGGAGGTCATACGTGCGTCCTGGCTGGTGAAATCAATGAATCTTTACCACGTATATAATGGACCCTCAGACTTCTTTTGGTTTCCCTCCCCTTCCCCCGGAGAGGAGATCAGATCCCACCCATCCCATCCTCTTCCCTCTCTAAAACCAAATCCGTTGGGAGAGAAGAGACCACCCACGCACCCCAGCCCACCCCCCACATACACACACGTCCCCCGATTTTACAAAAAGTTCTTTTTTTGATGAGAGGTGTTACCTTCTCATCACCCCCCCTGCCCCCACCCTCTTCCGCTTTTACAACATCTGGTATCTCCTCCTCTCATGTAAGTGATCTGGCCCAGCTGTCAACACACACACACACACACACACACCACACCCCACACACACACACACACACACACACACACATACACACACACCTCCGCACCCTGCACACACACACACACACACACACACACACACACACACACACACACACACACACACACACCTCCGCACCAGCACCCTGCACACACCCCACACACACACACACACACACACACACACACACACACACACACACACACACACACGCACGCACGCACGCACGCACGCACGCACGCACGCGTGCGCACACACACACACACACACACACACACGCACACGCACCTCCGCACGCACGCACCTCCGCGCACGCACGCACACACACACACACACACACACACACACACACACACACACGCACGCACGCATGCACGCATGCACATACACCCGCATGCACGTCCGCACGCATGCATGCACACACACACTCACACACACACATACACACACACTCACACACGCACTCTCTCATACAAATGAGTGTGTGTGTGTGTGTGTGTGTGTGTGTGTGTGTGTGTGTGTGTGTGTGTGTGTGTGCGCGCGCGCGCGTGCGATATTGTTGACAGACAGACAAAGAAAACACATTTCGGTGACTGAAACGAAAACCTCTCCGACAATGGTAATACACTTGTGCTCGTGTGGAAAACAAGCGACACTGATATAAAGTAAACATGCGAGCGAGATACATTTGTGGCGGTACTAAACATCGACAAAAGCATACCGTGATCTCTTTCAATCCGAAAAGATCGAATCGAATCATTTCACTTACAGCCCAGCCGACCGCCATCTCACCAACGTCAATTCTCCACACAGTTGTTAAAAAAGTCTTCATTTGAAAAAAAGACCTTCTGAAACACGCTAAAAGCTTTAAAAATCTTACTTCCGATTAATCTTAGATCAGATGGAAAAAAAATTACCTCTTACAGGAACCCAAAACTAATGTCAGGTGGAACATTTTCTGAACAAGGCTTGCACGCAGTCCGCTGTAAAGTTTGTACGTCTATGTCATGTAAGTCCCAAGAGTCAATAACAACATGTTTTATACAGAGTGCCTCACCACATGGAATGCACCATGGAGCAGCAAAGAAACATTAATTAATTTTGAAAACGCTGACACTACGGCGTAGGTGTGATGGCATTGAAGTTGCACAGAAGATGAGACTGAAGAAAAAAAGTGTCGTTAAAATCGGACCCGTTTTAATGTAATCTTGTTCAACGGATACTGGATT
>JAMYXO010004346.1:0-17661 GCA_033310375.1 Conus canariensis | reverse complement strand
ACCCCACGGTCAGCCCCGGGGTGCCAGAGTCTTTGGGGGAGGGTGTCGGCCCGCGGAGGAGCCACGGACAGCGCCGGGGGTGCAGAGTCTTCCGGGGAGGGTGTCCAGCCTGTGAGGGGGCCACGTACAGCGCCGAGGACTGGAGCTTTCCGGGCCGGGATGGGGTTGTCCCATGTTTGTGATAGAAGGGGTGTAGCGTTAGGCAGTAGGGTTAGGGGGTGTTAGCTACTGCCCTCCTTTTAGGACGTAGTGGCCGGCACAGTGTAGGGTACTTGTCGTTGCCTCCCTTAGGGGAACGCAGCGACCAGTTTTGGTAGTGGGTCCCGGGTTAAAAGAGAAGGGTGAGTCCTGGGGAGAGGTGTGTGGGTGGTAGCAGTCGTTAAGGAGAATTAGAGTCCCTTTGGTAAATCCTTGTCCCTAGTAGTTTAGTCACCCACGTGTGCGGGCTATCGCTGTGTCCCCAGGTCACAGTGGATATACCTAAACTGGTGTTTTAGGTTTAGGTTAGGGTCCTTCCAGGTCATTTATAGTAGAGTAGGGTGAGTCAGCGGGAATTGGATACTTGTGTGCAGTTGTGGATGTGCGTGGAGTGGTGCGCCATGGAGTGTGTTGTGAAATAAAAGAAGCGTGCGTGATTGGTAAAACTGTGTTAGTGTGCTGTGTTGTCTGACCTAGTGTTGTGATAGGCGTGGGTAAGGGTGGTAGGGCGCCGTCCGGCTTTAGCGACCGTGGACCACTTTGGTGGAGATGCGGGGTACCATAAGGGGTTCTGGGTAGGTGATAGGTAGCTAGAGGGAGGTAAGGGGGGTGTTGTGTCCGGTGGTGTACGTTGTGTGAAATGTAAGTGGGTGGTTGGTGGGAGCGTTACCAGTTACCCTGGGAGGTGGTACGTAGTGTCCCCTGTTTCACTTCAGGCAGGTTTTCCATTGGGCATTGGGCAGGGGCACTTGTGTTGTTTGTTGTGAATGGGTTGGCGCTACCGTGTGGGTGAGGTATGAATGGTCAATAAACATTGAGTGGTTGTTGGAAGTGTGAGTGATTACACCGTACAGTGTAGGTGAGGTGCCGGAAGGTACCAGGTGTCTTTTGAGTCCCTTACATATGGTATACCCCAGTGAGTAGGTAGAGTGGTACCTGGCCCGTGACTGTGCACGCTGTGTGCTCGGATATCCTGTGGGGATTAAGGGCAGAGTAAGCCCAGGTGACTGTGTGTAGGAAGCACAAGGGTGCGCAGGGTTGTGACACTAGGGTGTGCTGGGAGTGCATATGGACTTGCGGGGTGCAAATGCACTGTGATCGTGTGGGTGCGGCCTACCAGAGACAGTGAGGCCTGTGACTGGGTAACTGGTGCGCATGCACAGTGGACGGTGGACACCGGTGTCACGTGGTTCAGTTAGTGACCAGACTGTGCATTGGTGGTATTGTATGGGTTGGAGCCTATGTGGGTATATGTAGGAGGTACACAAGTGTGGGAGTTATGCTTGTTGCGTGACTCATTGAGAGCATTGTATACTTGTGCTGAGTTGCTTTAGTTTGTTGGTTAGGGGGGCAAGCGCGTGGTTAGGAACATCTACTTGCGTTCATATTGGATATTGTCCCTTGTTAGCTCTGTGGTGGTAGGGGTTATCCTATGTCTAAACACACCCGAGCCCATCCGCAGTACGACCCCGATAGTGTCATGGATCCACAGGCCCCTGTGGCGGATACCAAACCTAAGGTTAGTGACCAGGATGCGGGGGTGGATCGAGAACAGGGGACGGGGGCTTATGCAAAGTTTGCCAAGTTGGGAGCGGCGATGGGTTTAGCTGGGGGAGACCTCGCCAAGTTCGTCACAGACTCAGTACGTAATGAGGATGAGAAGACGGCGAGAGAAGCAGAATTGGAGTTCCGGATGGAGGAGAAAGTGAGGCAGAAGATGAGGGATGAAGAGGAGAAAGCTGCTAGGCAGAGGGAGCTAGAGATGCAGCAGAGGAAGATAGAAGAGGAGGAAGCTGCTAGGCAGAGGGAGCTAGAGATGCAGCAGAGGAAGATAGAAGAGGAAAAAGCTGTTAGGCAGAGGGAGCTAGAGATGCAGCAGAGGAAGATAGAAGAGGAGAAAGCTGATAGACAGAGGGAGCTAGAAATGAAGCAGAAGAAGATCGAAGAGGAGAAAGTGAGGCAGAAGATGAAGGATGAGAGGGAGCTAGAAATGCAGCGACGCAGATTGAAGAGAAGAAGGCTGCTAGGCAGAGGGAGCTAGAGATGAAGCAGAAGAAGATAGAAGAGGAGAAAGCTGCTAGGCAGAGGGAACTAGAGGTGAAGCAGAAGAAGATCGAAGATGAGAAAGCAGCGAGACAGCTGGAACTGGAACTGCAGAGGAAGAAGATGGAGGAAGAAAGGGCAATAAGGGAAATAGAAGCTCAAGCACGGCAAGCCGAGTTAGATCTCAAGAGACGAAGGGATGAAGCCGAGTTAGAGGCAAGAGAGCGAGAGCTAATCATACAAGAGAGACAGGCCTTAGATGAAGCAGCGCATAGGAAACGCTTGATTGAGGTGGAGGAAACGAAGCATGTCCACCTTGAGCCGTTAGGAGAGAACGACGACGTGGACGCTTTCATCGCCCAATTTGAGCGTGTAGCCCAGATGTGCAAATGGAGCGAGACCTCATGGCCCACACGTCTGATGTCTCTGCTGAGAGGAAAGGCTAGAGAAGCAGTGATGCGGTTAAGCGCGGATGAGTTAGGCGACTATGATCAGATAAAGGGCGCCCTGTTAAGCCACTTCAGGCTAGATGCTGAGGCCTACCGGGAAAAGTTCAGGAGCATCAAGAAGGACGCTGCTGAGACTTTCGGCCAGATGCTGGGAAGGATGAAGCGGTGGTTTTCCCTCTGGTGTGCGGCAGCGGGCAAGGATGAGAGTGTGGCAGAGGACGTAAAGGATCTGCTGTTCCAGGAACAGTTTTATCAGCTATTGTCTCCAGAGTTCACAACTGAGGTGCGGAAGACATGCCCGAAAACTGTGGAACAACTTGCAACGGAAGCTACTGTTTTGGCAGAGGCCAAAAGACTGGGGAGGAAGGCGAGGCAAGACCGAACAGTTAACCAGCCCAACCTGGGTAATAGGCGCGAAACAGTAGGGAGCCAGCCCACACAGAGATCCCAACAGAGTGATGGTGCACTACAGCAGCTGAACAGGAGATCAGAAGGGCCTAGATCGACCATAGTTTGTTTCAACTGCAAGAAGCCAGGCCACATCGCTAGGAAATGCCCTGAGCCCCATTCTGTTGGAGCTGTTCATTGTTGTGACCAGCCCCAAGCTCGAGTAGTCCCTACGTTGTGTCGCCCATGCGCTGAGCAGCGGTACGAGCCTGCGTGCATTGTAGAAGTTAACGGGTCTCCGGCCAATGGATTACGGGACACTGGTGCCGGACACACCGTAGTGGCCAAGTGGTTAGTACCGGCAGATGCGTACACAGGAGAGACAGTCCCAGTAGTGTTGGCCGAGTCCAGATGTAGGTCTGTGTTACCTGTGGCGGTAATAGAGTTGAAGTCGCCATTCATCGCAGGGAAGTTGGAGGTTTTGGTCATGAATAGCCCTGTGCAGGAAGTCCTGATCGGAAACTTCGCAAAGAGAGTAGGAGATCCCGGTTGGACACGTGTGCCTGTATACGCAGACCCGGCGTTGGTAGGGGCAGTGCAGACACGCGCGCGAGCAGCAAGAACCCGTACCACTGCCCGTCGAGGAATGCATTCTGAACACCTCTACCCAGCAGTTAATTCAGATGCAGGACCAGGATGAAACCCTGAGGAAGGCTCGGAGTGCGTGTGAAGCAGGGACGCACTTCCACACCAAGTTTGGACGAGTCGAATACGCTCGGAAGTCTGGTGTACTGGTCCGGCGGTTTGAGGGTCCCAAGGACGTAGCGAGTCAGATCTGCGTCCCAGCTGAACTACGGACCACGGTGATGAAGCTAGGCCACGACGTACCCATGTCTGGTCACTTAGGTACCACCCGAACCAAGCAGCGAGTTGGTCGCCATTTCTATTGGCCAGGCATGCATGCTGACATTCGTCGGTACTGCCAGTCATGCTTCCAGTGTCAGCGTACTGTGGACAAGGGAAGAGTGTCAAGAGTTCCCCTTGTAAGGATGCCACTGATGCGCAGGCCCATGCAGATACTGAGGGATCTGTGGTTGCAACCAGAAAGGCAAGAGCTCCGCACAGCGGCAGAGTACGTCGTTAACTTGAGGAACAAGGTAGCTGAGACGTGTGAGTTGGCATAGAAGAACTCGGCAACAGCAGCTTGCAGGTACAAGCGACATTTTCATTTGAGGGCAAAACCCAGGAAGATAGCTGTAGGGTCTAGAGTACTAGTGGGAGGATCACAAGGTGGGCACTGCAGCTGCAGGCATTCCAGTTTACGGTGCAGGCAGTGTCTGGAAGTGACAATGTGGCGGCAGACTTCTTGAGTCGATTGACAGAGAGAGAAGAGAGAGAGAGAGAGAGAGAGAGAGAGAGAGAGGAGAGAGAGAGAGAGAACCTTAAGTTCCATTTACCTGAGTCATGAGAGGTTGACATTATTGAAGCTATGCATGTGTCATGGGAAGAGAATGACGTAGCAAGTGTTACTGAGGGTGTGGTGTTTGTAGCACGTGTCGCACAGCGGTCGTGCATAGTCAGAGCACCCTCAGTTATGAAATTTATATGTAGTGTAACGGCTGCCTATAAGCGCCTGCGTTAGGGTCGTGTGAAGCAGCGTTAGACCAGGTTGATTAATGTAACCTGTGATTGTTGATGTATTTAAAGGTTGATGCTGTTGTGATGGAAGTTTTGGTGTGCATCAAAAGTAACAGTAGGACAGAATGAGTGATGGGGAATTGGATTGTTATAGGTAGGGTGTGGCCAAAACGCCGATCGAGTGAGAAGTTGTTGTTGGTTTTAACCTGTAGTTAAAACTTAGGCAGGGGGGTGTGTCACCAATCGGCGGTACTAAACTAGTACGTCCACGTGTTTAAGAGTAGTGGTGGTTCAAGATAGAGAGCGTGTGCGTGTGTGTGTGTGTGTGTGTGTGTGCGCGCGCGCGTATGTGAGGTTGGGGTTTAGTTAGCTAGAGTTAGGTTAAGTTCCTCAGGGTTAGGTAGAAAGATTAGGCTAGGTAGGAGGCTGGGGAAATAGGACATACATTATTCTTTCATTCCAGTCTTCACTTATTAAGGGAGTGGTAGGAGGAAGTTAAATTTGGTTCCCGATTGTTACCCTTTTGTTACTTTGGTTCTACACCAGAGAAGGCGGGGCAGGATATCGGCTGTTGTTGTGTTGTCACGTCTGTGAGGAGTTGTGGTAAATTGTCGTGTTGTTGCACGAGCAACAACTAGTCCGTTGGTCAGGCATGTCAGCTCTGCGGAGGGATACACTGCTCTGACCAATCGTTGTTTTGTGTGGTGAGTAGAGTTCGCTTGATTCCGACCAGGGCGGAATGTGTTGGGTTACTTCACTTCGGTCCCTGGTGTTCGTCGGAGTGGACGTACTCCTTGTAGGTGCGGCGGCAGCGCCGGTAGTTTTGAAGAGTGACTTCGGGTCATAGTTAGTGCCAGGTCCTCGTCGGGTTTGGGTGCCCTTGGCCTGTGCTGAGTCGGTGTCGTCCTTGTTGCAGCCACTGTCAGCCAGTTGCAGAACTGGTGTGGTTGATCGTCTGTATGTCCAGTTGTGTCAGCAGGTATCCTGTTCCATCGTGAGGCTGGGGCCAGATCACCGCAGTCTACTGCCGCGTGCCGGCAGGTGAGCGGCGCTTTCCAGGGCCTGCTGTTTTCCCGGGAGAGGGAGACCATCCAGGCCGTCTGCCTTCTGTGGGGCAGCTCTCCTTCGGCTACCGGTGCTCTTCCGGGAGTTCTCCGGCACTGGTTCCTCATCCCTGTTCAGGCGTCCTGTGAGAGGGCGCTGCACCAGGTTTTCTTTCACCCTTGGTGTCCGGCGGGGCCTTCAGAGGAGGAGGCGTCCTACGAGCCCCGGACCCGTCGAGAGGGCGTCTGGTGTGTGTGCGTTGGGTGTCGTGCCCATCGCAGGGAGGAGTCAGACTGCGGGAAGCCACGGTCAGCGCCGGGGTGCAGAGTCTTTGGGGAGGGTGTCGGCCCGCGGAGGAGCCACGGACAGCGCCGGGGTGCAGAGTCTTCCGGGGAGGTGTCAGCCTGTGAGGGGCCACGTACAGCGCCGAGGACTGGAGCTTTCCGGGCCGGGATGGGTTGTCCCATGTTTGTGATAGAAGGGGTGTAGCGTTAGGCAGTAGGGTTAGGGGTGTTAGCTACTGCCTCCTTTTAGGACGTAGTGGTCGGCACAGTGTAGGGTACTTGTCGTTGCCTCCCTTAGGGACGCAGCGACCAGTTTGGTAGTGGTCCCGGGTTAAAAGAGAAGGGCGAGTCCTGGGGAGAGGTGTGGGTGGTAGCAGTCGTTAAGAGATTAGAGTCCCTTTGGTAAATCCTTGTCCCTAGTAGTTAGTCACCACGTGTGCGGGCTATCGCTGTGTCCCCAGGTCACAGTGGTATACTGTAACTGGTGTTTTAGGTTAGGTTAGGGTCTTCCAGGTCATTATAGTAGAGTAGGGTGAGACAGCGGGAATTGGATACTTGTGTGCAGTTGTGGATGTGCGTGAGTGGTAGCGCCATGGAGTGTGTGTGAAATAAAGAAGCGTGCGTGATTGTAAAACTGTGTTAGTGTGCTGTGTTGTCTGACCTAGTGTGTGATAGGCGTGGGTAAGGGTGGTAGGGCCGTCCGGCTTAGCGACCGTGACACCCCCCTTCCGACCCTGCCTATGCTACCTTTCACCTACCCAACACAAACTCCCAAGGGTTACCCCGCATCTCCACCATATTGTCACGGAACGCTAAGCCGGACGTAAAAAAAACAAACCTCCCCACAACTAACCCACTAAACAGACAACACGCCACACAAGAACCGACAAGAAAACAAAATTTTATTCCCAACAAAACAATCAATGAGCGAAATCTTCTATGAATACGTCACAGACCCCAGCCTGAAAGCATGCGGTTCCTATGGCCGAGGCAGCCACAATAAGTTATTTAATCCCTTATCTAGCTACAGTGTGCAGAGTTCCTCAGGCCAGCAGTATATTACACATAGCGTAATAAAAGTCAATCCTTTTCATGACCACAACTTTCCCCCCAAAAAACAACAACAACAACAACAACCAACCTATACTAACTTCATATTACTATATCCATTTTGCATATACTTCACTGCGCACATTCATCCCTTCAGTCATACCCTTTTTAATCAACATCCATCCTTCATGCATGCACATCCAAACCTAATGTCTTCAGGTGTTTCATTGTCACCAAAAAAAAAAAAAAAAAACTCAACTAAAAAAAAACAGGCCACACGACGACGACGGTGAGTTTCACGACGGCGACGGTGACCAGACGAATCTGCCTGCCGGAGCCGAAGATCTGTAATATGACAGGGACACCCAGGGCTCCCACAATATCAGTGGCATTCACAGTCACCGCCAACACAACGGCGACAGTGACGACTGCCACCAACCACAGAGAAACACACCCACAGCGGCGACGATACCCCTCACTGGCGGCGGTCACAGAGTGAGAAGTCGGTGATACGGGGGATCCACATCGGCGGCGACAACAGCACCGACGCCAACAGCAACGGCGATAACAGCAACGGCAACACAGCAACGGCGACGGCAGCAACGGCGCCAGCGGCAACAGCGACACCAGCATCGACGCCAGCAGCAACAGTGACACCAGCAACGGCGCCAGCAGTTACAGCGACACCAGCAACGGCGACACAGACAGCGGCGACAGCAGCAACGGCGTCAGCAGCAACTGCGACGTTAATGGCCAGGCCGTGAAGACCCGACCGGATGGGAGAAGGGAAAAGGGTGTAGCATTGGAAAGGGGAAGGACTGGGACAACAGTCCGGGGCACAGCAGGATGGGGAGTGCAGGTGGGGTAACTGCAGGCACCTGCGACGATCGCCGGACAGTCAGGGACAGGAATGCCAGCAACTGGCTGTCCGCAGCTCCCCGACTAAAACGGCCCTGACCCGCCTGGTGTACCGGGCCACAGGATGGTGGGAATGCGCCCTCACCTGCTACAACACAGAACGACGACAACTGCGGCTGGCCACCCCAGCACCTGAACCTCAGGGTCGCAGCACACAGAAACACCGACAACTGCTCGACCAAGAGCAAAACGCTCACGAGGGTCGGCTCACCATGTCGACCGAAGTCAGACCCACAGCGCAAACGCTGGCACCAGGACGAGAGCCCAACTGCTCTTCACCAAGGATTTTGACCGAAGTGCTAGCCACCCGGCCCCACCAAACTTTAAAGCTTGATGACTCAGCACTCACTCCTCGCTGAGTTTTGAACCCTACACAAACCGCACGTGAAACGGGACTCCACACGAAACACAACCGGAGACGGGAGGCTAACCCCCTCTCTCCCCACACTTATCCTTTCCCTGCCTGTGCATGGTAGCACACGCACACCTAATATATGAATGGAACGTACAGGTATCCAACACCCCCACCATCCTTCCTGAACCCAACAACTACCATATATGGCCGGTAAGCCTACACCCCCACCGTGGAATGATGCTACGGATAGATACAGAGCCGTCGGCGCGTCTGTAGGATTTCCACCTGATCAGATCGGTGACAAATAAAAACAAACAGACAGTAAGAAGTGAGTGGCACTGTATCAGCGAGACGTGCTCTCCACACAAGGAAGAGTCCAAATTTCACACCGAAAAATCTGTCGTGACAACTCATCTTAAACATAAATGCCGTGGTTGTTGACAGTGTTCACACAGGGAAGATTCTGTGACAGCATCACGTCAAAACGATTTCGCGCATCCGCCGTGATAACCGTGTCTTCAGTGTCCCATTTAGGTCACAAGTGAACCGTCTGAGGATGAACCTTATCCGAATGAGAATTATTAGTCTTTAATTGATTAGCTGCACAGCTATGATTCCGTGGAAGACACTGGATCTAACACAACGACGTAGTCTAAAAAAAATTGTGTGCGTAGCACCTGCTGACCTGCCGTGGGCACACAGTGTGTGTGTAAACGCTGGCTCTACATCAACCAAAAACGAGACGAGCGGAGGCGCAAGGGGCAAAAACGTCAGTTTCGGTTAAAAACGAGCAGCGCCACCTTTCAGCCTGGCTTAGCTCCAAGTCTGCCCTGTCCACTCTGCAACACCTTTCAGCCTGGCTTAGCTCCAAGTCTGCCCTGTCCACTCTGCACCACCTTTCAGCCTGGCTTAGCTCCAAGTCTGCCTGTCCACTCTGGATACAGACTATTCAGTGCGAGCGTCGGCCTGATCAGCCATCTTCGTACACCCACCACCACCCAGTGACAGCAGAAGTCGTGGTCATCTTCGCCCGCGAAGGACTAATTCACAGCAACGCACCTCCCAAAGTGGCGATCGAAGTGACATATGTGGTGAAGTACTTGTCTCCACCAAACTTTCATAACAATTGAAAAAATGATTTGCACACATGGCTTTTGTGAAATAAAAATGACAGCGACAACGCCCGAACGCATGAAATGCACTAGGTTTTTTCCCCCCAAATTTTCCAAACAATGCAACGACACGGACGCTATTCACGGAATGGAGGGAAAGCTGCATGCAGAGAATGGATAAAGTGCCAACAACTTCAAAACAAAAATCTCATAAACTTTCAGCAGTAAGCGTGAAGTGGCACCCATGATGTAGTGACAGGTAGTATTATGTTCGCAGTATTAAATCGTCACGCGATGCGATGTCTACTCATCAAGTACATCCACTTAAGATACACACGTTCATACAATTCAGACAAACGATTTTTTTAAGAAAATAAAGAAAGAAATACATCGAAGTATGCTACCATGGCCAACAAGGTGCAGGCCGCACAGCTCAGCTGTCAATTCTGGTGATGTTAGTGTCGTGCCGGGTGGTGTTCTCCCTCCACTCTGCAGAGACAGTTATCCCTAGGTGGATGTCGGCATTAAGCCGGAGTGTAGCCATACTTGGATAACATCCATTCACACAGCCACCAGTGAATACAGAAAGGATAAAGCTTCAGGAACACGCATACCTCACATCCTCCAATCTTCTTCTCATTAGTTTCTAGGGTGAAACAATGGACCGAAATCTTCCTCGCACACTCCGCGCAGAAAAGAACCATAGTAACATGCAAGTTGTTCTTGTCAAGAACAGTTTACAGAAGTCCACTTTGGTTGGTCACACACACACACACACACACACACACACACACACACACACACACACACACACACACACACACATCCAACAGGAAAAAGTGGGGTATGAGTGGACCTCCAATACGACGACGTGGTTTACACCAGGTGAGTGGCCGGAATTCAACAACACAAAATCTGTCATGATGATACAGTGAGTGATATACTACAGTGTAAAACATTTCAGCTCAATACAACACAATCTGAAAAAAAGACGGACACTTGCCTTACCTGTATCAAATCTGTGCTGAGATGACGGCTGAAAAACTCGTAGCAGCTGTGAGGACGAGTGAGGGAGCAGAAATGAAAATTGGGATCGGGCTTATACTCGAGCTAATGTCACATTTATACTGACACGCAAAAGAAATGCAAAAATTCGGAGATGTGGTCATCAGTACAAAATGCAAATTTTCTATTGGGATAAAACAAACAAAAAATGCTTAAGAAAAACTCCCAATATTAAATGAACGTAGTAGTAGTAGTAGTAGTAGTGGTAGTAGTGGTAGTAGTAGTAGTAGTTTCATTTTATGTCTTTTCACAAAATTATTTGATATTAGGAGAGAGAGAGAGAGAGAGTGTGTGTGGTTAGATACATGCGTGTGTGTGTGCGTGCGTGTGTGTGTGTGTGTGTGTGTGTGTGTGTGTGTGTGTGTGTGTGTGTGTGTGTGTGTGTGTGTGTGTGCATATAATCACACAAAGATCGCCAATATAATATTAAATACCTAACCCGACAATGTAACAAACAAGAGGTAACTTTAAAATGAACTTGTTGGTATTAAAGTGCAACCAGAGAGAGAGAGAGAGAGAGAGAGAGAGAGAGAGAGAGAGAGAGAGAGAGAGAGAGAGAGAGAGAGAGAGAGAGAAGCAAGCAGCATCAGTCATCACAACCCAGTATCAGCTGAGGAATGCTGGTTCATGTCAGTCACTGGTGTGGTCATCTTGTGCACGCACAACTGAAGCCCCCTCCTGCCCATGAAGAGGATGAGCTGGTAGAGGAAGGCCATGAGGACGTTCTCCCATTCCCCCTGCACCGCTACAGCCAGTTGGGTGTCTGTGGCCTGGGCCAGTGCTATGTCTGTGGATCTTCCTCTTGACCTCAATCTTCTCCATGTCGTTCAGGTCGTGACTGTAGTTGGCCTGGGCACAGTGTGGATGCCGTTCTGCTGCAGGAGGTCCCTGGTTACCCGGGCAGTGTGTGGTCTGCTGTTGTCAGGCCGCAGAATATGGCGAGGAATGTCGAGGTAAAAAAAAAGGGGGAGGGGGGTTGCGGGGAGGGGGAGGGGCGAAGGACCTTGTTGATGTAGACTTGAGAAGTGATGGCTCATCCATGACCCACGCTCAGATCATGACAGATCACAACGTCAAGCTTCCCCTGAAGATCGATAACGAGCCACACCATGATGTTGGATCGTCCCTGGGGATCCATTTCCACCACACTGCTATCAACGTCACGCAAGCTGCTACGTCTCCATACGCCCTGCCTGCCACCTGCAACGCTGACAGACTTTGCCTTCGTTGGTGAAGAGAAGTGTCCTGCACTGCTGATGACGCCGCTGCAGTCTCTGCTACGCCCACTGCACACAGTCCTGGTCGTGGAGAGAAGACAGTCTGTGACCCTCCGTGACCCTCCTGCCTACCAGGTCAACGACCAGGGTCACGTAGTGCCCCTGCTGACAGGTCTACAGTGAATCCCAAGTGTCTTGCTAACTGTTTCTGAGGCAGACTGTTGTCAGCGGGACCGGATGATTCGCCCATGTTGGCAGTCAGAGGTCACACCAGGCCTGGCACCGTCTGCGACGCTCTCTAATGATTTCAAATGGTCTGGCAGATAGTAGACAGGCCGGGTGTGGCAGTGGAAGACGTTTGCCGCCTCCCTCGCTGACTACTCAGCTGTAAGTCTTCCAGACATGATTTTCTCTCTCCTCTGACCTGCCCAACGTGGCATGACTGTAGAAGCAAATAACAGACGCGGGCATATCGTTTTCTTCATGGGGCGAGTGAGAGGGCTGGACCCTGAGCACAATGCACACATCACACAAGTTTGTGTGCATCACTTGCTCATGAGTCCTATTTCATCATGAGCGTCTGTCATATGCAAGCCACATGCTGACTTGTCTTTGTGCTTTTCTCATTCGTTTACATTGCAGAGATTGGGAACAGACTGACCACACCAAATTGGAGCCTTCAAGCTCGCCTGTGTGAGTGCGAGGCCACTTAAACATTTTTGCGTTTCTTTGGCGTATCAGTATGATATACAAAACGAATCCCGACAAAGAGCAAAACAAGAAAAAAGAGGAGAGAAAGAGAGGGAGAGAGGGAGGGAGGGAGAGGGAGAGACATTCAGCGGCGGTTCTGAGCTACCGTTTCAACAATATAACAGCTGCTTTTCAAATATCCCTTTCAAACATCCATTTACAAACAGGTTCTAGACTAAAAACTCATCGTAACAATGGTTGTATGAGGCCGATTTGCTGACTACGGAAGGGAGGCCCTGAACGTGGTAAAGGAAAGACCTTAGCATCAAATCCTGAAGTACGCCAGTCGACGGTTGTTACTGGAATGTCTGACCATTAATAAAACATAATCACCATCCTATGTGGCGTGTTGGGAAAGATGCAAATTACTGCTGTTGCTGCTGACTCCTTGGGTGGTTATTTTTTCAAGTAATGAAGACTGTGGGAGTGTGTCAGACGCAGAGGAAAAATCAATGGTATCTGTGTCCGATACGAGAAACCGTATATGACTCATGTCTAAGAGGGTGGGTATCTTGTGCTGGCTGGAGTGGGTATAATAGTGGCTAGACATGTCCGACTTTCACTGACGTTTTATTGTGCTGGTGGCATTGTGGCTGATGTTGTCGTTGTTATCTTGTCATCTTCTGGTTGGCATCGATGTTGTTGTATTGTGTTTACTGTACCTTTTTCAAGTTTCCATCAAAGGACATCTATGTGAGAAATTAAACCTGCTGTTTGTCAGGTGTGAACACGATCTTTCAATTCGAAGTTTTTTTTCCCAACTTCTGATGTTGTGTGAACCAAACAGCGGACGAAGAAGCAGAACAAAGGAAAACAGCGCTGCTGTCTCCTCTTCCGATCCATGTCAGTGTCATTACTCCCCTACTGCTGTCTCTTCTTCCGATCCATGTCAGTGTCATTACTCCCCTACTGCTGTCTCCTCTTCCGATCCATGTCAGTGTCATTACTCCCTACTGCTGTCTCCTCTTCCGATCCATGTCAGTGTCATTACTCCCCTACTGCTGTCTCCTCTTCCGATCCATGTCAGTGTCATTACTCCCCTACTGCTGTCTCCTCTTCCGATCCATGTCAGTGTCATTACTCCCCTACTGCTGTCTCCTCTTCCGTTCCTGTCAGTGTCATTACTCCCTACTGCTGTCTCCTCTTCCGATCCATGTCAGTGTCATTACTCCCCTACTGCTGTCTCTCTTTCCGATCCATGTCAGTGTCATTACTCCCTACTGCTGTCTCCTCTTCCGATCCATGTCAGTGTCATTACTCCCTACTGCTGTCTCCTCTTCCGATCCATGTCAGTGTCATTACTCCCTACTGCTGTCTCCTCTTCCGTCCATGTCAGTGTCATTACTCCCTACTGCTGTCTCCTCTTCCGATCCATGTCAGTGTCATTACTCCCCTACTGCTGTCTCCTCTTCCGATCCATGTCAGTGTCATTACTCCCTACTGCTGTCTCCTCTTCCGATCCATGTCAGTGTCATTACTCCCTACTGCTGTCTCTCTTCCGTTCCCTGTCAGTGTCATTACTCCCCTACTGCTGTCTCTCTTCCGTCCATGTCAGTGTCATTACTCCCCTACTGCTGTCTCCTCTTCCGTTCCCTGTCAGTGTCATTACTCCCCTACTGCTGTCTCCTCTTCCGATCCATGTCAGTGTCATTACTCCCCTACTGCTGTCTCTCTTCCGTCCCTGTCAGTGTCATTACTCCCTACTGCTGTCTCCTCTTCCGATCCATGTCAGTGTCATTACTCCCCTACTGCTGTCTCCTCTTCCGTTCCCTGTCAGTGTCATTACTCCCCTACTGCTGTCTCCTCTTCCGATCCATGTCAGTGTCATTACTCCCCTACTGCTGTCTCTCTTCCGTTCCCTGTCAGTGTCATTACTCCCCTACTGCTGTCTCCTCTTCCGATCCATGTCAGTGTCATTACTCCCTACTGCTGTCTCTTCTTCCGTTCCTGTCAGTGTCATTACTCCCTACTGCTGTCTCCTCTTCCGATCCATGTCAGTGTCATTACTCCCATACTGCTTCTCTCTTCCGTTCCCTGTCAGTGTCATTACTCCCTACTGCTGTCTCCTCCGTTCCTGTCAGTGTCATTACTCCCCTACTGATGTCTCTTCCGTTCCTGTCAGTGTCTTACTCCCTACTGCTGTCTCTTCCGTTCCCTGTCAGTGTCATTACTCCCCTACTGCTGTCTCTTCTTCCGTTCCCTGTCAGTGTCATTACTCCCTACTGCTGTCTCTTCCGTTCCTGTCAGTGTCATTACTCCCCTACTGCTGTCTCTTCCGTTCCCTGTCAGTGTCATTACTCCCCTACTGCTGTCTCTTCCGTTCCTGTCAGTGTCATTACTCCCCTACTGCTGTCTCTTCTTCCGTTCCCTGTCAGTGTCATTACTCCCTACTGCTGTCTCTTCTTCCGTTCCCTGTCAGTGTCATTACTCCCCTACTGCTGTCTCTTCTTCCGTTCCTGTCAGTGTCATTACTCCCCTACTGCTGTCTCTTCTTCCGTTCCCTGTCAGTGTCATTACTCCCCTACTGCTGTCTCTTCCGTTCCCTGTCAGTGTCATTACTCCCCTACTGCTGTCTCTTTTCCGTTCCTGTCAGTGTCATTACTCCCTACTGCTGTCTCTTCTTCCGTTCCCTGTCAGTGTCATTACTCCCCTACTGCTGTCTCTTCCGTTCCCTGTCAGTGTCATTACTCCCCTACTGCTGTCTCTTCCGTTCCCTGTCAGTGTCATTACTCCCCTACTGCTGTCTCTTCTTCCGTTCCCTGTCAGTGTCATTACTCCCTACTACTCCTTCTTCCGTTCCCTGTCAGTGTCATTACTCCCCTACTGCTGTCTCTTCTTCCGTTCCCTGTCAGTGTCATTACTCCCTACTGCTGTCTCTCTTCCGTTCCCTGTCAGTGTCATTACTCCCTACTGCTGTCTCTTCCGTTCCCTGTCAGTGTCATTACTCCCCTACTGCTGTCTCTTCTTCCGTTCCCTGTCAGTGTCATTACTCCCCTACTGCTGTCTCTTCCGTTCCCTGTCAGTGTCATTACTCCCCTACTGCTGTCTCTTCTTCCGTTCCCTGTCAGTGTCATTACTCCCCTACTGCTGTCTCTTCCGTTCCCTGTCAGTGTCATTACTCCCCTACTGCTGTCTCTTCCGTTCCCTGTCAGCGTCATTACTCCCCTACTGCTGTCTCTTCCGTTCCCTGTCAGTGTCATTACTCCCCTACTGCTGTCTCTTCCGTTCCCTGTCAGTGTCATTACTCCCTACTGCTGTCTCTTCCGTTCCCTGTCAGTGTCATTACTCCCTACTGCTGTCTCTTCCGTTCCCTGTCAGTGTCATTACTCCCTACTACTGTCTCTTCTTCCGTTCCTGTCAGTGTCATTACTCCCCTACTGCTGTCTCTTCCGTTCCCTGTCAGTGTCATTACTCCCCTACTGCTGTCTCTTCCGATCCATGTCAGTGTCATTACTCCCCTACTGCTGTCTCTTCTTCCGTTCCCTGTCAGTGTCATTACTCCCCTACTGCTGTCTCTTCCGTTCCCTGTCAGTGTCATTACTCCCCTACTACTGTCTCTTCTTCCGTTCCCTGTCAGTGTCATTACTCCCCTACTGCTGTCTCTTCCGTTCCCTGTCAGTGTCATTACTCCCCTACTACTGTCTCTTCCGTTCCCTGTCAGTGTCATTACTCCCCTACTACTGTCTCTTCTGTTCCCTGTCAGTGTCATACTCCCTACTACTGTCTCGTCCGTTCCCTGTCAGTGTCATTACTCCCCTACTACTGTCTCTTCCGTTCCCTGTCAGTGTCATTACTCCCCTACTACTGTCTCTTCCGTTCCCTGTCAGTGTCATTACTCCCCTACTACTGTCTCTTCTGTTCCCTGTCAGTGTCATTACTCCCTACTACTGTCTCTTCCGTTCCCTGTCAGTGTCATTACTCCCCTACTGCTGTCTCTTCCGTTCCCTGTCAGTGTCATTACTCCCCTACTGCTGTTCTCTTCTTCCGTTCCCTGTCAGGTTCATTACTCCCTACTGCTGTCTCTTCTTCCGTTCCCTGTCAGTGTCATTACTCCCTACTGCTGTCTCTTCCGTTCCCTGTCAGTGTCATTACTCCCCTACTGCTGTCTCTTCTTCCGTTCCCTGTCAGTGTCATTACTCCCTACTGCTGTCTCTTCCGTTCCCTGTCAGTGTCATTACTCCCTACTGCTGTCTCTTCTTCCGTTCCCTGTCAGTGTCATTACTCCCCTACTGCTGTCTCTTCTTCCGTTCGCTGTCAGTGTCATTACTCCCCTACTGCTGTCTCTTCTTCCGTTCGCTGTCAGTGTCATTACTCCCCTACTGCTGTCTCTTCTTCCGTTCCCTGTCAGTGTCATTACTCCCCTACTGCTGTCTCTTCTTCCGTTCCCTGTCAGTGTCATTACTCCCTACTGCTGTCTCTTCCGTTCCCTGTCAGTGTCATTACTCCCCTACTGCTGTCTCTTCTTCCGTTCCCTGTCAGTGTCATTACTCCCCTACTGCTGTCTCTTCCGTTCGCTGTCAGTGTCATTACTCCCCTACTGCTGTCTCTTCCGTTCCCTGTCAGTGTCATTACTCCCCTACTGCTGTCTCTTCCGTTCCCGGTCAGTGTCATTACTCCCCTACTGCTGTCTCTTCCGTTCCCGGTCAGTGTCATTACTCCCCTCTTGCTCACACCGGCCCCTCTGGACACAGCCACACCCGTGCCGTGGTTGAAGGCTTAACAGACAGAATCTTTTCACAGCACTGTAGTGCACGTAGCGGGGCTCTCCGTCCCTGAAAATGAAACTTTGATTCGCTGTGGAGATGGAAGTAGCAGCAACTAGTAAGCAATGTCCTACTCGTCTCCAGACTGTAAAAAATCGTCCCTCACTCTTTAACCCTTCCTTCCACCCTCTTCCTCAACACGCGCACACACACGCGCAGCACACACACACACACACACACACACACACACACACACACACACACACACACACACACACACATACGCGTGCGCGCGCGCGCGCTCACACACACACACATACACACATCATGCACGCACGCAAGCACACACACACACACACACACAACACACACACACACACACACACACACACACACAACACACACACACACACACACAACACACACATATTGGCACAACATCACGGTT
>JAMYXO010000434.1:0-47544 GCA_033310375.1 Conus canariensis | reverse complement strand
AAAAAACAGTACATTCCCCTGGATGAAAGCCCATGTCCCGCTCTTCTCCCATTTCAAGGGATGGGGGTCCTCTTGTAGTGGTCTTGGTCTCGCTGGGATGTGACTCTCTATAAGCTGCAGTGTCATCAGCGAACAGCCTACAAGGTGAAGTCAGGCTCTCGGGAGATCATTGATGTATACAAGGGAACAAGCAAGGTCCTAAGACTGACCCTTGTGGTACATCTGACCTCACCCTGACATATTCTGATTGGGCTCCCTCCACTACAACTGCTTGACGCTGGTTTGACAGAAATCCCTTGATCCAGTGGTTGACCTCACTCCTGATGCCATAGTGGTGAAGCTTGTGTAAGAGGAGACTGTGATTTACCTTGTCAAATGCTTTAGCGAAATCCGTGACAAGGATGTCAGTCTGTCGTCCCTCTTCCATGCTGTCTACCAACTCATCAATGAACTCAGGAGCTGGGTCTCGCAGGATCGCTGTCTCCTGAACCGTGCTGCCGGGCATAGAGGATGTCGTTCCGCTCTAGATGCTCCATCACAGAGCTCACGATGGTGTGCTCAGCAATTTGCAAGAGATGAGGTCAAGGAGACAGGCCTGTTAATTTGCATGGGTCGTATGTGCTCCCCTTCTTGTAGATTGGTACGACGAGTGCATCCTCCAGTCAGATGGAACTTGGACCAGTAGTGAGGGATGACTGAAAGATGGCAGTGAGTATGGGAGCTATTTCCTCCGGAGTTCTGTTAAGACTCTTGAGCTGACTCCATTGGGACCACTGGCTTTATGAGGGTCTAGTTCTTTCACAATCGTTTGACTCCTTCCTCAGTGACCACAACAGTGTTCAGCTGTGAGTAAGCCTTGTCTGCCATACTGCACTTCTCCAAAAACTCATTGTGGGAGTAATTTCTGCCATCACTGAACACTGACTGAAATTGTTGATTGAGGGCCTCTGCTTTTTCTTTTGGGTCAGATAACAGGGTTCCGTTCATCTTGAGAGAAGCAAACTCCTGCATTGGTTGACCTTGGTGCTTGATGTAGTCCAGAAGCGTTTGTACTTGCCAGCTTGCTCGGAGTCTTCTCCAATCAGGGTGCTGCTGAGGTATTCCCAGTATGCCCTACGTATTTTCCGCTGAGCTTCTCTTCTGAGTTCTCGTGCCTTCACCCTCAGTTCTTCGGTACCTATTTCTCCATTTTTTGTAGGCTCCATTTCTCTTATTGATGAGGTGCTTTAATTCAGAGGATATCCATGGTAGAAATCTCCTGGTTTCTGATAGTTAGGTTGGAATGAAGGTGTGGATGGCTTGCTGGAGTGTAGCTTTAAATAGACTCCAGATTTCCTCAGTGTTCATCATGTCTCTCCTTTCTACAAACATCTGCAGCCAGGTTCCTCATCACCTCCCTTAGCCCATTCCTGTCTGCCTTTTGTAGAGTAAGTGGTTCTTTCTTCTGGCTTTTTCTTCATTGGGGAAATGATGAACTCAGCCATACCCACAATGCTGTGATTCAGAGAGGCCTGGATAACTTCCCTCTGGAACAAGCTGAGGGACAGTTGGTGAAGATAAGGGTCCCCAGGATTGTTCTCCTTCTTGATGGTTCCATCACCATCTGCTACGAGGCATGGTCATGGAGGATGATGCTGGCTACGCTTTATGATGGAGGTCATCTGGACAGGGAGACTGATGTTCAGCGTCATTGCAGGCAGTCCCAGCTGGAAATGTTTAAGTCCCTCCCAATAAGGAAATGTGCAATGGGGACTTCCTAGCTGACCTGGATCAACGACGATTCGAAATGAAATAGTGACTCCCTGTCCAGTAACATGTGCCCCTGTAGTAAGAACAGAGATAGAGAGGATCTTTTTCCCTTGTGTTTCAGCTGGACCCAAAACAATCTCACAGTCTGTATCAAGCTCGGGAATTGCAGAAGGTTCAGATTTTGAATTGGATATGGCTCCATAAACAGTTATCAATGAATCGTCATGAAGAAGTCAGGGAATATTCCTTGGAGGTGATCTTTTCCTCTCACATATCCAACAAAAAGGCACGCACATGGGACGGCCCCATTTTTGGTGCCATGAGCACTGCGTTTTTGTCGGTAGGGGTTTTTTCAGCAAAACAAAATTGGTTTAAACTTAAATACAAATTTTTAGGGAGGGGATGTGGGTGGTGATTAAATATTCAAAAAAAATTCCTGGGGGATGTGATTGGCAAGTGCAAAACTTTCATTGTGAGATTTTTATTATGGAAAAGGGTTTGGGTCTCATCCATTGTGAAGAGGAAACGAAGGGGACTGCCAAGGAAGGTTGAAAAATGTTGAGGCATGGTTGGGGGTCTTTAATGGAGGTGGCAAGGGTGAAAACCAGAAGCTAAAAGACAGAGTTTTAGAACTCAGAGTGAGAGTAGTGGGACGGGGGAACAGAAGGATGTTTGGGTTTCGTTCTGGTTTGTTGGAGAGGGGAAACTAAAAAATTTTGGTTTTGGGCTCCCACCCCCCGCCAGCTCCAACCGGAGGAAAAGCCGGTTTCGCTGTTGCTCCCCCGGGTTTCCCAAAGGGGCTTATTTTATAGTTCTTTTAATTTAGTAAAACCTTTAAAAACTTTCATATGTTTTAGGATTTTTCTGTTTTTAACACTAATTTAAAAAACTTTTGAGACTTAAGTTTTTGCTTAATCCTTCGTTTTTCTTGATCGTTTTAAATTTAACATTTTTTATTGGGCTATTTTTACTGCTTTTAAAATTTAAAAAAAAAACGTTCTTCCATCCCACTTTTTGAACATTAGAGGGGCTTCCAACTTTATTTCTTTGTCAAACGTTTTTGCAGGGGCGCGTTTGACACATTTTAGAGGGGTTGAAAACTATTTATCTAGGGAAAACGTTCTTCCCTGCCCGTTTGTCCTGGGGACGAGAGCCACAAACCCCTGTTTGGAATCTTGCTGCTAAAATTTAGGACGTTCACGCTTTGAACGGTTTTATAGTAAAGTCAGAAAAGGGCTAGTTTTCCCGCACCCAAGGGCCCCCCCACCATTTTAAAAAGGGGTTTAACAAAGATTTTAAAATTAAAAAAGCCTTTTCTTTTTTCATCCTGGGCTTGGGCCCTGATTTTCTTTTGTTTAGAAAACCCCACCATACGCCTTTAATAAAAAAATGATCATCTTTAGCAAAAAAGCTGTTTCTGGGGAAAAAAAAACCGGGCCCGTCTGCATTGGAAGCCATGGCTAAATGGCGGCCCTCTTGCCCGGTCACGGGGCCCCTCGCATTCTCTCGAGAATGTTGGGGGAACTTTTTGCGGGATGAAATTAATGTTGCAAGTTCCTAAAAATAGCCGTCGCAGGGGAAAGTTTTGGCGGTTTCCACAGCACCCCAACCCCAATGTGAAAATGAAAAAAGAAAAGCTTTTTTTCAGTTGCTAACAACCAAAGTGCGGGGCGGAAATGTCGTCAGCTGATTCTATCTAGTCTTGTGTTTGGGGGGGGAAGGTAAGAAACATTTTTTGATATTTTTGGAAAAATTTTAGCCACCTAAAATTTTTTAAAATGACTTTCTAACCCCCTTTGTACTAAAGGGACGCCGGGGGGGGGAATTTAGCGGGCTAAATTTATCCCAATGCTGCGGGGGGGGCCGGCCCTGACCCCCTTATGTGAAAACTTGACAAAAAACCCAAGCAAACTGTGGGGACGCTTCACTCGGCAATTATGCGTTGAGTAAGCGGGGCCAGAAATGTCGGGCCCCTAGGTACTCAAAAAAGGGCAGAAGTAAAGAGGAGTTGTCTCCCCGGAAAAGAATGTAACAAAAATTGTAAAAAAAAAATTTTCTTTAAGTGTTCTGGTTTCTTTTTAAAAAGTCGGCATCCGTTTTAATTAAAATTTTCTTATTTAATTTCTTAAAAATTTTTTTATTCAAGTTTTTTAAAACAAAAAAACCCATAAAAGTTTTTAACAATTTCATATAAGTTCTTAACAAGTTTTATTAAATTTTCTTTTTTCAAGTACTTATTCAAGTTTTAACAAGTCGTCTTTAAAGTCGTTTTTAAGTTCTTATAAAGGGCTTTCATTAAGTTTTTATCAAGTTCTTATAAAGGTTCTTATTTAATTTTTTATCAAGTCGTTTTAAAGTCGTTATCAAGTTTTAAAAAAAGGTAAACTTAAAATTTAATTTTTTAAAGTTCTTAAAAATTTTATTCCATTGAAATGGATAAAAAATGTTTCTTTTTTTGGGTTGGCGGTTCTGGCATGCTTTTTTGTTTGGTTCTGTATTTGGGGTTTGAGTTTTTTTTGCCCTGCTTTGGTTTTTGCTGGGTTGTTTATATATTTTATAACCCGTAAAAACCCAAAACCCCGCGAAAGGGACCCCAAAAAAATGGAAAACTTTTTTTAAATTCATTTTTTTATTAAACGACTTTGGGTTTGTTGTAGAAAACCCCTTTTGTTTTTTAGGTCTTGTTTTAAATTTGTTTTGTGTTTTTTCAGCTAGCATTGAAACAATTTTTGGCCCTTTTGGCGATGTTTTGTTTTCATTTGGGTTATATTCTGTGCTGGGGAAATCATTAATTTTTTTTTTTTTGTTCCACTCTGCAAATTTTTTTTTTCCTGCTGAACCCACGCCCAGGATGGGAGGCTTTTTACTAGTCACTTTCTCCTTTCAGTATTTTTGTTTTCTGATTCTGCTGTTTTCTGGCTGGGTCATTTTGAAGGGAAAAAAAATTCTATATGATTAAAAGTATTAATCCCATGATTAATGGCGAAAATTTAATTTTCCCAAAAATCTGAAATTTTTAGTTCAAAACCCCTAGGGACTCTAAGACTTTTTTTAAAACTGGTTCCTGCGTTAAATCTTCATAAAATCTTGTTCGAATAAAATGGGAGAAAAATTATTTAATTATTTTAGGTAAAAATAAGAAACCGTTTGCCCAACATTTTTTTCCATTTTAAACCCCATTTGGGGCTTCAAAATGTTGTGATACTTTACAATGTCTTGTGGCAAAATTTTGTTGAATCTTTTTTCTATGTGAATTCATTTCCAAGGTACTGTTTTGTTTTTCCCCTTGCAAAAAGAATACACCCTTTTCCTTTTGGGCATAAAAAGCTTGGTCATAAACCCTTGTTTTTTGTAATAAAAAAAGTTCGGGAAAGTAGATAATCGCTGTCATTTTTTTTATTTTTTATTATTATTTTTTTTTTTTTAAAAAATGAGAAACCGAAAAAACTATTACAAAACCCTTTGGGTTTTACCATTTGTGTTATTGGGGCCTAAGTGTAGGATACACAATGTTTGGGTTAAAAGCCTTTTAAAAATTAAAAAAAGCGATCTTGGCAACTAGACTTTGAAGACTCCGGGCAAAGTGATTGCTGTTTTTCCCAGCTTCTTTTGTACGAAAGATTTTTAGTTAAGCAAAAATTTAATTTCCAGACAGAAACAATATGTAAAATTTAAAAAAAATTTAAAATTTATAAAAATGGTTTCCTCGTAATGATGTTTGGTGGGGGTTTGTGGTTAATGCGTTGTTTTTTAGCGGAATTTAATTACTTTTTTTGAAAAATAAAAAAATAAACCGATGAGAAAAAAAAGCCCTTAAACGAGCTATGGGGGCAATTTCCGCTGAACAAAAAACCTATAAAAAAGAAAGAAGGAGTTTTTAGTTTTTAAAAAAAACGATGAATGAAAAAACGGGACATGCACCCTTAAACCATTTAAAGATGTTGTTTCAAGCAATAAAAGAATATTATCTTGTAACAGGAAACCCAATCGAGCATTGCCTCCCCCAAAAATTTCGGGGATTTTTATCAAACCATCAGAAAAAAAAAAGATGCAAGAAATATTGTTTATTGCCTTTGGTATGACCCTTGTGTAATTTTTTTTGCACATATTATTGGGATTAAAAAAAAAGAACAAGAAATTTTTATTCGCCAAAAGGTTTTTGGGGGAAAGGGAAAACGGGAAATTTAAAAAGCTAAGCCAAGCAGCTGGAGTCAGTTTAACAAAAAAGCAAAGGAATGGTTATCTAAACAAAGCGATTTGGCAAATTTTTTTTACCGCGCCCAAAAGAATAAAAAGACCACACTTTGTCAACCCCAAAAACCCAACGAAAACCCATCAAATGGAAACTTTTTTATTTTCCCCGTGATTAAAGTTTTGCGAAAAAAATTTTTGTACGCAATTAAAAGTCATTGAACCCTGCTTCAAGATAAAAAGAGGGTGAACCCAAATTTAAAACAAAAGGGGGGTTCTTTTGTTGCTTTTCGCTATTTTCAACTGAAAATCAAAAAAGGCCCTTTTTAAAATTATCCTCGCATGATTCAAGTCGATGATGGAAAAAAATTTTTAAGGTCAAGTGAAAAACCCAAATTTTTGGGGTTTTAAAAAAAGAGTTACCATTAAAAAAGCTTTTCCCGGAGTTCCCCAGATCACAGGGTTTGGTTTTTTTTAAACCCTTTTAAAAAACGTTATCCCGAAAGACTTTTTCCCCAACCCGTTTCACAGAGAGTGATTGACAATTCTCGCAACACAGAAAAGGGTAAAAAAACTGCCCTCAGTTTTTTGGGGCAAAGAATAATTTAAGAATTTAAAAGGGCTAAAACCAGTACAAGCATAGGAAAAAAAAACAATAAAGTTGTTGAAGGAGAGTTTTCCAGCAAACCCATTCCATTTGGTTTGGAAAATAGGTCCTTTTTTTCGCCGGGAGAAAACGGAAGGGGACCCCTCGCATGGGGGAACAGATCCAGTTTGGGTGTGTTGATCCATATGGATAAAAAAAATTGTTTAAAATGAAACCGCCCCTGTATTATTTACGGGGGAAACGAACCCAAAAAAACGACCCGCCCCCGAAGATTTTTGTTTAAGGAAGAACTGCAGATAAACCCCCCAGGGAAAAGTTCCAGTCGCTTAATTATTTTTTAATTTAAATTAAATGGCGGCCCAAAAATGGAAAAGGAAGAATCCCTTTCGTAAAAAGGCACTGGAAAAAAGGAAAAGGTGGGAAGTTTTCCTTAAAATAATGCGAGAAATATTTGATTTTTAAAACTTGCTATTAGGGCTAAATTTAAGAAGAAATTTATCATGCCAAAGCTAGACCAAAAAAATCAAAAAATTTTATTGGGAGCAAGAAAATATTAAAAAAGTTTAAAAAAAAAATTTGAGCACATTTTTCAGTAAAGGATAATAATTTTTGGGTTTAAATTTGGGTTTGGGGATATATTTAAAACTTAAAGAAAATGTTTTTAAACTACGCAAAATTTCATTTGGGTTTAAAAATGGAAGTCAAAAAGAAAATTGGGCAGAAATGGCAAGGGAAAAAACTTTAAAAATTTAAAGCAAAAATTTATTTGAGTTTAAATATATCATTAAAAAGTATTTTTAGGGGATTGGGCAATCCCCGGCTAGAACAAATCGCCAAAGACATCGCTTTTAAAAAAAAAAGCTTTTATTTTGATTTTATGGAAACATGAATATTGTGAAATGACAAAAAAAATTTAAAAACACATCAGCATTTAAAAAATAATATTAATTTTGCTAAATTAGATGATGATATAATTTTAACGTGCGATTGCTGGAAAAAAATTTAAACCCCTATGATTATACTATTCTCCAAAAGGCCAAATTTCATATGAAAACTTGGATTTTAAAAAAAATTTCTCTTTTTGTGTTAGGGGGCGGTCAAGAAAACCGTTTTGTTACAAAATGTTGTGTTAAACTCATGCGATTAGATTTGCAGTTTAATTGTCATGAGAAAAGTTTATTGCCCAAAAAATGCTTTTTTGTTGTTTTTCATGGGGGTTTTTGCTTGAATGAAAAAACAAATACGAGATTTCCCCTTTTCTTTTTTAACAACTTTTTTTTTGGCTTTAAACTGTTTAAAATTTTGACCTCAAACCAACAAATCCTTGAAACACCCTTTCCCGATTAAATTTATCCTTCTTTTTTCCTAAAAACCTTCTTATTAATTTAAATTAAAAGCAAAGGTTTAATTTTAGGGTTAAAAACAGTTTTGTTTGTACCCTCCAGCATGCTCTTTTGCTATTTTAATTCCATGTCTTTTTAAAAATTTTTCAGTAGGGATGTCGATTACAAATGAATCTGTATTTTTTGTAAGAACTCTGGACTCTTTGGGTACAAGGGTTTAAAGTAGTCCTAAAGAAATTCTAAAAAATCAAAAGCTTTGATAATTCTAAAAACCGTAAACCCAATTTAAAAAAAGGGTTATCCCAATTTTGATTTCTTTTTTTTTTAAATTTTGCCAAAAAGCTGATATTTAAATCTTTGAAAATCCTGATAATTAGGTTTTTGAAGTCAAATTTTAAATTTCAAACGTTTTCTTGGGACCAAACTAAAAAACTTTTCGCTTGTTTCGGGATTTTCCCTAGTCTTTCCAAAAAAGCTGTTGGGTTTATCAACTTGGAAAAAAATCTTTTTCTGAAGCATCTGGGATTTAGTTCTGAGATCAGTGTTTTTTTTTTTTTTTTTTTTTTTTTTTTTTTTTTTTAGATTTAGAATTTTCAAATGTTTCCTAAAAGAGGAAAAGTAGTTGACGGGAATCTTTTTTCTTTACTTTGTATTTCTAATTTTCTATTTTTAATGGACATAAGTTACGCTTCATTAATTTTGAAGGGTCGCTCTCTTCCTCTCTCTTTTCTCCCCTCTCTCTCTCTTTTCTCTCTTCTCTCTCTTCTAAGGTGGTTATCGTCGTCGGTGTGTTTTTGATGTCTTCCTTTTTGGGTTTACTTTGATTTTTTGTCGGCGGGGGGTTTTTTATTTTCGTACGGCGTTTTCTTCAGTAACAAGTTTTAAATTTAGTGGTGTGGGTTGTGTCTTGGAAGGTCGAAATTCTCTCTTGTTTCCATCAAAGGGGAAGGGTTTTTCTGTGTTGTGGCTGCGTCGCGTCAGCACCATGTACATTGGTTTTCTTCGGCCCTTTATGGTTGCCCCTTTTTGCCCCAAATTCCCCCTTTTCGTTCGCCTGGTGTTCCCAGCTGTAGCCGTTCGCCCGTGTTTTTCCCTGGCCAAGTTTTTTTTTCGTTTTTTTAAAACATTTCTTCGTCCCTCTTGTTGTTTGTATTCTTTTGTTAAACCCTTTTTTAATTTGTTCCCTTTTTTTTTCATCTCTCCCTTTTTTTTTTTTTCCCTTCTTTTTTTTCTTTCTTTCTTTTTTTTTTTTTTCCGCATGAACATGCCCCCCAATATATGAAAATCATTAGGTTCATGAAATTACTCTCTCTCTTCTCTTTTCCCCTCTTCTCTCTCTCTCTCTCTCTCTCTTTTTTTTCGTTTTGTTTTATTTTTTTTTTGTTTTTTTATTCTTGAATATTCAACTTGCTTTTTTTTCATATATTCGAAAAATTTGTTCAGTCTCAAATATCAGTTCCAGATTTTTTCAATTGCCATATTTTAAATTTGAAAAAAAGAAAGTTTTGCAATTAAAAGAAACTTGTTTTAAATTGGGTTTTTTTGAAATTTTCTGTGAATAATCCCTTTTGGGACCCCCAAACAGAGCTGTTTTTTAAATTTATAGGGATCTGTATGTTGGGAGGTGTGGAAAAATTTAATTTTTTTTACTTTGGTTTTAAAAATTTTGGATAAATTTTGGGAAAGGGAAAAGAAGGGGATGCTCAATGTAATTTTTCTTTGCACCAGTGGAAATTTTTTGTTTCCACTACACCCCCTTTTTTGTAAAAAATATGTTGGTGGGGTAAATTTTTGTGAAAAGGAAAAATTTTAAAAAGAAGGAGTCTCAGTTAGAAATTTTTTTTTACTTTTATAGGCTTCGTTAAAAATAGTCTTCAATGTTTGATGTTTTTTTTACGTTTCCCAAAAATGTTTTTCGCGATTTTCAGGGGTTTTCTTTAGGGCAAAAACCTTTTGATTTGTTTATTTTTTGGGGGTTTTTAGGTTTTTTTCGTCTTTTTTAAAAAAAACAAAAGGGGGTTTTTTTTTTTGTAAAATTCAATGTTAGCAAGTTGTTGCTTCCATGGGATGGGATTGCGTTTGCCAGCGAAATTGTATTCGAATGGAAGGTTTGGGGAACCCCCTAGTTTTTCTTCTATTTCTCAAAAGGGTCATTATACGCCCCATTTCGCCAAAGATCTTGAACGAAAAGGATCCCTTTCTTTATCCATTTTTTAAATTTGAAATGTATTTCCTTTGAATTTTATTTTTTGGTTGTTCCACAGGGTTCTGTTTTAACATTCTCTATTGGGGGTTCTTTGTTAAAGGTGGTGCCTGCAATTATTCGTTTTTCCAAAAAGCCGAGGAACTTTTTCAAAAACCTTTAAAATTTCTTTGGGAAACAAATTACAGTTAAAACGCAGAAGTGTTCTGGAAAGGTGCCCATTTTTAATTTCCCCGCGAGGTTTCTCCAGTGAGCTTTGGGTTTGAGGAGTTTGCTCCCCATTTAAATAGGAGCTTTTTTTGGGGTTAGGGTTGGGATTTTAAATTTCATACTTAGGCCGCCTTTTTTCCTTTTTTAGGCTAAGGACACCTCTTTTTATCTTTTCAAATGCTTTTTTATTGTTGAACTTTTTTTTCCATGGGAAAACCTATAAATCAGTGAATTAAAAAGTGTGGAGGGTTTTTTTGGTTGGATGCTGCTTGCAATACGTGTGAGAATTGTGACGCAAAATGTTTTAGTAAGAATAACTTTACCATAGAGGGAGGGGGTTTTGTTTTCCCATTGCTTGATGATTTTGGAAAATTTTTTAAAACTTTTGGTTTTCCCCAGTTTTTTCCCGATCTCAGAGATTTTTTGTCGCCGAGAAGAAAATCCCTTTAAAAAAACTTTGAGTTTACCGATTTCATGGGGAATAAAAATTAACAGTGCCCGTTTCACATTTAAAGTGATCCAAAACCATAAACCTTCTGACTTATTTTTAAAATTTAGTTTTAAGGCCGGAGAAATCCTCGAATTTTACAACTATGTTTGGGGCCCTTCCTGAAAATCTTGTTCTTTTTAAAAGGGTCAGTTTTGAAACATCCGCAAATTGTTTTTTTTTAAATACAGCTGGACGCGTTTTTTTTTTTTTTTTTCGTCGGGGTTTTTGTTTTTAACTTAATTCCTTGGATATCTTTACTTTTCCCTTTAATTCGGATAGAAGTGTTTAAACCCTTTAATCAAAAGAGGAGAGGATTTAGGGGCAACCTTCCCCTAATCCCTCTTTTGTTGGGAACCAGTCAGAAAAAACCAGCCACCATTGTGAATACAGCTTTTTTGTGTTTTCCCATAAGGGTTTTTAAAACAGTTTTTTTTAAATCGGGGGCCCGAAATTAAAAAAATCAAGGGGTTTCTGGGGGATCCAGTCTTTAGACAGGGTGTCGAACCCCCCTTTAGAGGGAAATTAGTGCAAGTAGGGCCCCTGGTTTGGGTTTGTTCTGTTGAGGTATGTAGTGAGATCATCAAAGAATCTCAAATGGATGGCTATTTTCTGCCCTTTTTTTAAATCCTTTCTTTGGGCTTCGCTAACGATTGATGTTATTATGTTCTGCAGCTCAAGGTAGTCCTTTGGAATATTTTGTAGTCTGATTTGTGAGTGTTTAAATTTGGGCCCGTAATTACGAGGTTATGTTTGTCTAGGGTCGTTGCCTTTTTTGTATTAAAGTTAAAGAAAAACCCTTTTTCAAAAAAGGAAAGTTAAACCTTTTTAAAATGAAAACCCTTTAAAAAAATTCAGTAAGTGTTGTCTTAATTTATCCCAGAAAATTTTTTAAAAAGAGTGGGTGGACCATCAATCCCCGGGCAGACTCATTTTTTAAAAAGATTTAAAGGGGTTGGTTAAACTGTCTGGTTTTAATTTCTTTGTCGCAGAAATTTTTTTTTTTCATCTTTGAGTGTGGGGGGAAACCCCAACAGCTAGGAAATCGTCTTTTATCTTTTTCCATGTTTAAGTAGTGTTTCCCTTTTTTTTATAGCTGTTTTGTTTGTATTGCTTAAAATTTTATCTAGTATTGTTTGGGGAATTTTTCTGTTAATGACTTATTTACACACCCCGTGTGCCCCTAGTGTTTTTTGCCCCTTGGTCTTTTCTAAGCCAGAAAATATTTAGTGTTCTTCTCACCCTCTTCGATCCATTTTGACTCTTGATCGAATTTGAGCCCGCGTGCTTTTTTTAAATTCTTGCGGGTTCTATTTCTTTTTTAAGTTGATGTGCTTTTTTGTGGGCCCTTTTTTATCCATGGGGTTGTACGACAGTTTTTTTTCCCCAATTTTTTTCCCAGTTTTTTTGGGACTTTTTTTTGGGTTTCTCTGGGGCCAAATTTTAGTCCCTTTGAAAAGTTTATACAGAAAAAATTTAATCTTATTTTAAAAACTTTTCCCTTTCCTTTTGGGGTTTTTCCCTTTGTCTTTACGAATAAAGGGGGGCATAAAAGGAAGCAGTCTTTCATTGAGAAACTCTTCCTTTGCAGCAATGAGCTGTTAAATTTAAGTACCCTGGCCCTTTTTGGGAATTTATTCGTATTATATTTAAAACTTTCACAAGTTTGGGTCTGATTTTGGGGGGAATATTTCAATGTTTTTTCCCTCGTATGGATGTGTATAAAAAACCCCTCACAAAATATGTAATAATTCTTTTCCCCAAAAAAAGGGGTAGATTTGGACCAAGAAAAAATCTCTGGAAATCAGGAGGGAAAATGTTCCCCAATGTATCTTTTAAGTATAGGATTTAATAAATCCGAAAGAGCTTTCTTTTTTGTAGTGGGTGAGATTTTCCTGAAATGTTGTCAATGGGGAAAAATGCTGTTTTAAAATTTCTCCCATGCCCCAAAAGGGTTTGACCCTAGTCTTGCCCTTTGTAGTATTCTATTAATTGATTTAGAAATTTTTATTTTATCATTGTTGGGGTTAGGGGCTTTAAGCAGTTAGCTAGACTTGGGTTTTATTTTTTTAATACAACCTTTTTTTAAAACCAGTATTCGATCTGTTGTTTGGGAAATGAGTTCTGTTTTCATTTGTTTATCTTTTAATGGGGAATGTGAGTCCTTACTTTGTTTGTGCCTGGACTGAAAATGGGCGTTTCCTGTCCATTGTGCTTTGGGATTTCTTGTATAATATCTTTTGTTACGTATGTTTCTTGTAGCCCAAAAGTGTTATGTTTTGTTTCCCCCTGAAAAAAATTTTTGTTCTTCTTTTTAGCTTATTTCTAAACCCAAATTTAACCTTAAGTGAAAAAAAAACCCATATGCTGTTATTTTCATAGGAAAAGGCATTAATAAATGGGAATCCCCTTAACGTTAGTCCGTTACCCCAAAACTGTAGGTCAAAAGGGTGAGGCCCAGCCCTTCTGCCGTGTGCACACTCGGGTTTCCCGCTTTCGTCTGTAGCCCTGACTTTTCATTTTCCCCCTGTTAAACCTCAGGAATCTTTGTTGGGCGTTTCGCTTCGGCCGTCCGTAGGCGATTCGCTTCTCTCTTTTTTTTCCCCTTTTTTCCCTGATGCGCCACTCTCCGCAGTGCCGCGTGGCTTTGGGGGTTTTTCTGTTTTTTCCCCCTTTTTTTGTTTGCTGTGTTCCGTGTTAGGTCTACCAAAAAACACCCGGCCCCCCCTTGTGCGGCTGCGGGGGAAACCGTTGGGGAAAAAGTTTGTATTCCCCCCCCACCCCCGTGCGGGTGTTTTGTCCGGCGGGGTACTTCGGAAAGGGCCCTGGTGCTGGGTTCTTTTTGCTTCGGGCATATCTTTGGGCCCAGTAATTCTCTTGTGCCCTGGCGTAGGAAAAGTTTTTACAGAAAAACCGATTTTCACAGTTCGCTGCCACGTGGTTCTCTTGCAGGCACTTGCCAAATCTGAGTTTTGTTTCATCTCCCTATGGGAAGATGCCTGCAGTGAACACCCCAACTTTTAAAACTGGCAGCAGGGGTTTGTGCGTGGTAGGTAATGTACAAAAAATTGCGGCCAGTTTCGAACTGTGTAACTGTCCCCCTGGGGTTCGTGCCAGTTCGTTTGGGGGCACTGCACAGCCCTAGTCCACACCCAAATTTTTTTTTTCGCGTCTTCAATGTCTTTGTTTTGGATGTGCAGTGGAACATTTTCCACCCCAGTTTCGTGGAAGGGTTTTTCCTCCCCCTGTCCTCTAACACTGAAGGGGTTCGTGTCTAATAGAGCCCCTCGTGCCCCCTGAAAAGAAAAACCCTTTCCCAACCCAAAAGTGTGTCTCTGTTTTTTCTTTTGTTTGGGATAAAAATTTTCCACAGTTTCCCCTAATTTTCCCTGTGCTCCCCCCCAATCGTTCCCCTTTCCCGACACCGCTTCTGCCCGCTACACAGATGTCGTAGGTTGTTGGGAAAGGGGCTGTTGCGGCCCAAAAAACGCGGGTCCATACACTGGGTCCACTGACGGGCCGCACCGGCCACCGCCATTTTGCCCCGGGCCCTAAATGGTTCACCGGGTTGTTTTTCCTCCGGGCTTCGATCGAGACGTTGTTGTCACGGAAATAGACAAATTAAATAACCCACCAATTTAACACAAACAAAAAAATCTGTACTATATTTGGAGCATCCACTCTTCCTATACCCCACCTCTCTCTTTAAAAAAAACCAGAGCGCTGGAAAAACCCTTTTGGGCCCGCTGCATCAGAGGCCCCGGGCCCGGAAAATCCGAGATCAGTTTTCTTCATGGGGTTTAAGGTTTCATGAAATGTTTTTGATCCCAAAAACAATTTACGATGAACAGCTGTCAACTTTAAACCATGTCTTAAAAAAAAATTGAAGAAGTCTGTAATGACAGACATAATTTTTTTTGTCACCCAAGGGTTTTGGCACAAGTTTAGGCGGTTCTGTCATTGCCAAATTTTTTTTTTCTGCCGTTTAATGGATAGTCATTATGGTAACGAAATTCTGAGGATATTCCAAACAATTTAAAAAATATTTATAGTTCCAACCCCCTAGGAGAAAGGTAGCCCTTTTAAAAACCCGGAAAGTTCTTTGATCCCTTTTAAATTTTAAAAATTTTTGGGACTTTAAAATTAGAAGGGAAAACCAATTACCCGGAAATTGGGTTTCCCCCCCAAATACTAAATATTGTTTTTTGGGATCAAAGCCCGTAAAAAGGTTTTGTTTTAAATTGGTTTTTGGGCCTTTGTTGGAACCTTTTCAAACACCAAAACCCTTAAGGGCCGAAATTTAATCTTTTATTCCGTTTTTTAAAAAAAATCCCAGTTAAAGGGGCCCAGAAATAAAAAAAAAGGGGTTTCCCATGCTGTTTTATGCTCTTTCTCTATGGACCGAGGTGAAACATATGTGCTGGAAGAGAAAGAAGTGTAAGGAGTATTCCAATCATAGGTTATACTTTTTTTGCCAAGCCCAAAAACTAAGGGTTGCATAAACACATGAATTAAGATCCCAACTTATTGTCTTAACGTTTGTTCTTTTTGGGTCAATATCAAATTCGTTACAGATGTCCTTTAAAAAGCCTGTACTCTATATGTTGTCTGAATGGATTAAACGTTTTGTCATTAGGTACTTGCGCTTGCAGTTCAGATAAAACGTCTGAAGGTGATAATAAAAAAGAAATCTATACCACTGACCTCACAACAGGATCAGCGATGATTTAAATGATCCGCTACGACACTCCACACCAGTTGATGCACAAAACACACCCAAAGTTTAACTGGTTATGATAAATCTGCCATCGGATGGAACTGAACCACATTTACTGATGTGGTCCTTTTTAATAGGAGGGTTAAGATATCTGTTTAATGGAGTCTAACCTTTACGTGAAGGGCGTCAGACTGTGTCACAGAAATGTCAAGGGGTGTCAGTTGTTATATTTTTAGAGATTGTTAGCTGCGGACCAACAGGAAATTTTTGCATTAGTATATTTGAAATGCAATCCATTTCTAAATTGTTTAAAAACTGTTTGTAACAATAACAAACTCAAGACAGTCCTTGTTTTAAGATATGCTATTGATAATGAATGCGGACAACCAAAGGGTCGCACTTCCATGAAATTTTTTACAAAGGTCGTATGGTTTAATTACTAACTAAATCCAAGAAAAATCATAATGATTAAAAACTTTGACAATAGAGGAACTTAGTATAAGCAAGTTAACCCTAACCTGATGGTTATTACGGGTTTTGCTCGCTAAAAGAAGCATTAGTAACTTCGACATTACTCTCAAACTTCTAACATGCAAATTTGGAAAATTAAATGTAGACATACCGACCTGGAAGAAGAAGTACGTTACTATTTTGATAGAAGGAGATAGTAAAATGTTTGGCATTGCAATAGCGATAATGTCATTTCTTATTGTATAGTTACATCAGACAAAACTACTTATGAGGGAGAATATCCGTCTGATTGCAATTACATTCATTACTCTATGTTCCATTTGGATGAGTGAGCACTGATGAAAACTTATATGATGGAAGGCCCTCAACTGTTTTAAGAGCTCTTCCAGCAGCGTAAAGTGCATCATTGCGATTTAGAAATTATCACGATTCCCCTAATTTACAGTATAAAAGATTAGCTTGAGGAGGGATCAGATCATTTAATATAAGATCACAGATTAAAACAGGGTACAGTAGTGAAATGTGATAACCTGCACATTGTTTTAGAAATAAATAATACGTTGTTTTACAAAAATGTCACGTGGACCAGAAGATTCAGGCGTTACCATTTAGCCGCTGAGAGGAGTGTAACTTAAAGAATTAAAGACTTGCAGACGTTGAGGACTTTGAAACAAAACGGTGAAATAGGACACTTTTGTATGCGTTTTGAGAACACTAAAGCTGGTTATTATAAGCGCAAAAGAGTTGACGTACAACAAAAGGTTTCATAAACTAGAACAACTAAGCAAACTTGAAGGCCAAATAATACAGGTCAGTATGAATATAAAATAGTTCGAAAAAATCGACAACAAATGGCACTTAGAACCTATTTAGAAAGGGACATAAAATTTGAATATCTTAGACCATTTACATTTTTAGACGTCAAAAAATATTCAGGAAAAGCATTGCAACTCAGGCCCTCTACATGTAAGTCTCTATGCCAGATAAGACAAACAGTCGAAAGAGTGCGAAAAAAAGCAAAACCAAAAAAACCGTTTGGGAAAAAACAGAACATCCTAAACATGAAGAGAATCGGTTTTAAAGAAAGCTTTCTACAAAATTTACAGTCAATCACGCACAAAAATTAGGAGGACACGTTCACAATGCATATTTAAAAATTTCTGTCTTAAAAAGATGAGGCGAGAAATGGAAGCTCCTGGGCAAGTCAGTTGACAAATTTATGAAAGGAATTATTATTAGCTGCCAAAATTTAGACGTTGACAAAACTTAATGTACTGTCGTATACTATACAATGGCGAGGATAATTCAGGTCATAAAACAAGCAAACAAAATTGGAAATTAGTCTAAATAGCAAAACGATTTACAGAACTGAACTGGATTAATCTTACACCTTTGGGCCCTTATAGAGTTTTTATTATATGAACAATTTTTGACAGAGAGTATGATAAAAACAAATAACTGGATTAGATTAAATAATGTTTAAAAACTTGGGCAAGACGACTTGGTGTTCAATGCCGCCATGTTAACTTTATGACAAAAAACCCTCATTGTTCATTGATTTGTGGACAGAATGGTTGTGGAAATAAACAAATATTTCGTCCTCGAACTAATACAAACAGGTTTATCGTTATCAATTTTGATCTATTTGTAATTTTCTGTTCCAACCACTCAAATGGAACAATGCATATCACGACAGATGGTTTATATGGGAAGGATGATGAATCTAATTTAGTTGTCCTAGCAAAAAACTTACGAGTGCTTAAGAACACTTTTATAGACAGTTGCGAGGGAACTCAGACACTATTTATTATAGTTGGATGTTCGCAGAAAGAGACATAGTTAGAAAAAGAAATACATTTATCAAAAAACTAGCCTTTCAGTGGACAGACATGCTGGGAATACGTGTGTGGATTTTATGTCAAAAATAATAACTCAGTTTTAAAAGACTATAGAGAACAGGTCAAATACTGTAGTTTATTTCACATGAATGATAGAGACGATATTGATGAATGATGCGTGAAAAAACGATGTTATTGAAAATGAATCAAGGAAAAAAACGAGGATTAAGCCAAAAACTTAAGTCTCAAAAGTATTCTAAAGTGTGTTACTGAAAAAATAAGCTAATCCTACACATCTATGTAAGTTTGTAAAGTGGATTTAACTATTAGAGAACTATAAAATAGGCATTCTGGGGTAAGGCGGCGGAGCAAGCAACAGCGCTCAGGCTTCAGCCGGTTGGAGCTTGCGGAGGAGGGGTGAGCCAGAATGCCTATTTTATAGTTCTCTTCTGGGTTGTGGCCATGTTGGGCAGGAGACAAGATTCATGGGGTTCACTAGGTTATAGCAGATGAAGCCTCAGAGGGAAGTGTCAGAAGAGAACAGCCTTTATAACTGCCTTCGCGAACAAATAACACTGTCTTGGTTTGCTGTTCTAGAAATTTTTATTTCCATAAAGAAGTAAAAATCTGATAAATGACGTTTGGACTACTCGAGATAAAAATTCTGGTATGCACACACACAATTACCCCAACCATTGCTGCTAGATTAATCAAGATGTCAGTGTGACGAGAAACTTTCGCAAAACGAAAGTAGGTCATATCTATGTAAAAGTGGTAGGGCTCCAAACTTGTCCGTCTTGGATTTCCAGGTTGTCGGGGCCTCTATGGGAAATAAAAGGGAATATCTGTGTGATCATGTTGAAAAGGAACGAAAAAGCCCATAGAGTGGAATTCAACTGTCAGATTATCTCATGCTAGTGAAATTTCACTGCGTTTTGTGTTCACAAAGCTATCACATCCATTTGTGGACAGAAAGACAAAAAATATCATCACGAACAAAGTGGTTAGTTAATCTGTATGACAACACCAACAGCTAAAGGAAAGACTTTTCCTAATCGTAAGAGGGCACGACTCGACCCCAAAGGAACTCAAGAGTTGTCCGTTGCCACAGCTTCTTCCGAGGCAGCGCGCAACATTCCAGTCTCAGATGCGTAGATAGGTAGTGGAAATCGAGTACACATTTGGTTGAGCAGTGAATCTGTCGCAGCCACCCGTGCTCATGACAAACGTAGTTGTTGGTGTAACTTGCTCACAGCTGCTTGGTCATTTATCATTACGTGGAGAATGGCCACTTTGCTTCTTTCCGTCGATGCTGTAGAGAAGGCCCAATGCAGTTATTGGTTTGTTTTGATTTTTTTAAAAATGACTACGATTCTCTCTGTCTATGTCTGTATGTCATGCTCTCTCTGTCTGTCTCTGTCTCCCTATCTCTTCACACATACACACACACACACCACACACACACACACTCCTATCTCTCTTCTCTCTCATCAGAGAGAGAGATGAGATAGAGAGAGAGACAGAGGAAGAATGAGGAGGAGAGAGAGAGAGAGAGAGATTACTGTTTCAGTTTTATCCAAGGATGTGTCGCTGCGAGCGGACTATAGTCACATATATGTTACCATCACAATCTGCTAGGTATCGAAATCATGCTGCACAAAGATCTACAAGTTGATGGACAGATGAATTAATGACTATGATGAAATGATTTTAGGACGTGGATTGCATGTGTATGAACTAGTTCAGTGTTTTAGATTCCAACAAGGATAGTGGAATTATCCATGTCCTTTTAGGAATCTTTGTGTTCCTACGGTGGGGTTTGTTAGGGCTCAGGGATTTTCAAGTGAAGTCTAGGCAGACAATAGGAAACCAAAACCAAAAGAAGAAGAAAAAGGTAGTGGGGTGGGAGGGGTCATAACGATCTTGCTTCCCACATTAAGTAAAGAAAACATTGAGGTGTTTCAAAGGCAGGGCACTAATGTCTGAGGGCCTGATAGTGCAGGGGTATGTATAAATGAGGACTGATGTTCTGAGATGTTTTACAAGCAGCTTTCAAATGATCTCAGTTTTACTTTCTCACAGCAAAAAGTTTCATGCACAAGATGTTCTTTCGTGGTAGTCTTGTCATGCAGCTTTTGAGTGTATGGAGCATATACATATAGGTTTTGGGCCTTACCCAGCACTGTGGGACAGCCATGTACGCGTGACTGACCACACTAAGCATGGTGCAGTACGCGGAAGTTCACTGCACTGCCGTTCATCACCTTTTTGTATGGCTCGTTTGCCGGAACGTAAGTTTCTTTTATACTGACAGTCTCACACGGTAACGTTATCACGTTGTAATAATTAAGTGATTATAAAAAGCCAGAAAGAACATCAGTAAACAGCCAAATGCTTTGAAAGTATGGATATTGTTCAACACTATTTTTAACCTATGAACTTGAAAGCACACCCCAAACAAAAACCAGTCAGCAATGAACATAACATGCAAGCACAACCCATTATGTGGCAAAGTTCACATCTGTTCTGAAGTTAAGCGAAAATGCTCCAAGGTCCAGGATTAAGCTTTCACATCGTTCACGGTGTGCATGTAGGTCGAAGAAGAGTACGTGGACATGAAAAAAAACCATGAAGAATGAAATAAGGTTTACAGCCTTCAGGGAAGAAAACCACAATCTTCTGCATCCTCTTCTTTCATCCTTGTTGTAGGCAACCTAATTCACTGTTTGAAGATTCTGCTGCACAAGGTGACTTACTAAACCGCTATATGAGAAACAGCTGTTGTGCAGCCAGTACAGAAGCGTCTAGCAGCATTAAAGGCTTATGGAGAGGGATCAGAGGTTGAGTTGTCAGAATTCCACACACATTTACCCCAAGCTTAACCCAGTTATCGACCTGGACATTGAGAGGCCCGCAGGAACCTAAATGCGGGGAGAGTGGGGGGAAGGGGAGGAGGAAGGAAAGATGGTTGGCACGGCTGTGAGGGAAGGAGAAGGTTGGGGGATGCCAAAAAGGGGAGGAAGTGCAGGTGGGAAGGAGAGCATAACCAAATTCAGCCGTTGAATGCCAATCATAGACTCGAAGGCACTGTCTTTTCCCTGCAGGAATGCTGTTATCAATCTGGCAACAGCGTCAATGGGAAAATCTCTTCTGCCCAGGTTTGTACATTGAGGTGAGTCTAATATATCAGGTTGATATCAGGGCCAAAGGATGGGTAGCCTGTTCAAGAGGTGGGGGAAGGGAAGGGGGGGGGTGCTTTGCAACCTGTGGAAAGTGTACTTGGGCAAAGGGCAAAGACGCCCGATCGAAAAAACAGGATTTTCACTACAATCTTATATGTGCAGGATGTTTAATCTCTTCTTCGTGCCCTGCCAATTCGCACAGAATATCAAGCAGACTAAATCTGCTGGGTATTGAGGGATCAATAGAAGTAGCGAGACCAGAAAGCAGCCAGCGCTCAGTTCAGCAGGCAAACAATACTGGAGAACGGAACCAACATGGAGGTTTCTCTTCTCTCGTTTAAGTACAGCAAGGATGGTCGAGCAAGAATCTGTCACTCAAACCCGTCATCAAGAAACCGTCAGCAAGAACACATCGCAGAACCGGGCAAGGGAACAACCCATGAAACACCCCATGACCCCAAAAAACACACTCAAATGTCTTTTATACATGCTGGTCGTCCAAATGGATCTGATGACCAACACGACCACATCATCCTTAACCAACACGACATGACAATCGAGAAAGAGTTCGCTAGGAGAAAAGTGACCCTGGGTTCAACACCCAGATTACTGCGCATATATTAAAGGGTTCCAACACTTGAAGCTAAAGAGAGAAAATTTGACAAATGCGAACAGCTAAACAAAAGGAGTCCATTGACCAGGCCTAAAAGGATATAACATAAAAACCCTGACTACCTCCCAGTAGAGAGTCAACAAACAAAGAGGAGACAGGAACTCAAAAGAAGGTTGAGGAACGGGAGAGACTAAAAAGGCATAAGAAAGTTGCAAAATTGTCAGTGGTGAAGTTGACGTAGAAGACCAATTCTGGAATGCAAAACATGAATGACTGGACAACCCACCAAAAGAAGAAAATGCAGTAAATATAACTGTAAAGAGTTCTTAATATTGTCATCCAAAAGATATATGATAGTTATAGTTGAAAGTTCGGCGATGAATAGTAATGCGGCAGGGTTTTTAATAAAAACAGATGCAAATGTTAACATATATGTGGAAACAATAAAACCAAGCATAAAAGCAATTACAGAGGCAATCGCTAAAAAATCATCTGATGTCAATCTAGAAGAGTATTCGTATACCTGGTTATATTTATGATTACATAACTAAACTAAAACCCTAAAAGAGGATGTAAATTATATAAGAGTAAATAGTCTCTCAACTCCCCAATTAACATAGAGATGAATGGAAATAAATTTGAAGAAAGTGTCTGGATCCAATTTGTCACAGGGGCATGGGCGAAATCCACTAGTTGGATGCATTTTATAAGAGCCCACATGGAAACAGCAGAAAATGAGGACAATAAATGAACTGATACCAACCATCCCTTAAAGAGAGACATTTTAAATAAAATTGACTGTGAGTGCATCAAGGGGGACTTTAATTTTCCAAAAATAGAACTGGAAATGGGAAATGGGCTGGAGAGACCTTGAACAAGTATTTATAGAATGCTAAGAGATACATATTTATCCACAATTTGTGTAAAAGCCAACAAGAGAAGAGAAGTACAGGAGATACAAATATCCTAGATAAGGTGAATAGTAAAAAATAATGAACAGTTAATTTTCAGATGTGGAACACATGACACCCCTTGGACGATTGGACCATGAAGTTTTATGTTATAACCTATACTTGGTGATAAGCATAGATGAAAGGGTAATAACGAAATACAATTCTGACATGAAAAATGGAAAATTCGGACAATGAGGAGTGAGTTAAGTACTTAGACTGGACCATGCTTATTCAAGACTTAGATGTCGAAAACAGCTGTGGACTAGATAAAAAAAGAAAAAATTCACGATGACTATGCAGCAGGTACTATCCCACAAAGTAAAAGAAATAAAAAGGCAAAGGGTGAGAACCAAAAAAAAAAGGTTGAAAAACTGATGAAACTCTTAAGAAGAAACCAAATCTATATCAGAAGTTCTAAAGGACAAAAGAGATTCACCCAAGTAATATATAAAGATAAGAATGAATGTAGTAGAAAGGTAAGGACACAGTAAAAAGGGAGTTTGAGAAGAAAAAAAAATTGATCCTAGTGAATGTAATCAAATCCAAAAGCTTTTGTGAAGTACGTCCAGTGTCAAAAACCAGGCCCGAGTGTAGGTCTATATGATCCCTTAAGGGACAAGAAGGAAATACTATTACAAATAGGATGAGGACAAAGCAGAGGTTTTAAACAAACTTCTTTTCTAGTGTATTTACACGAGAGATAGATTGTTAATATCCCATAATATAGAACCAAAATGTAACTCTAACGGAAAAAGCAGTATTATGATGTAAGCATCACTCCAGATATAGTTTAAAAAGAAGCTTGAAAATCTAATTCCACAAATAAAGCAAAAGGGCCATATGAAAAATTCCATATGGATTCTTTAGAGAGCTTAGAGCGATGGCTAGCCCAGCCCTTTACGTGTACTTTTAAAATAAATCATTGACGAAGGTATTTTAACCTATTGACTGGTAAGGTTGCAACAGTATTCCATTTTTTAAAAAAAAGGAAATGGAAACCGATCCTGTGAAAATTACAGACCCGTATGTTATAACAAGAGTGACTTGCAAAATACTTGAATCAATAGTTAATAGATATTATAAGTGACCCATATGAAAGAAATTGAGTTGTTGCCCAGTGTCAGCATGGCTTCGCCAAAATCCAAAAAATCCCCCCCCCCATGAACTTGTGTTAACTCAGTTACATTGAAGGTTATGGAGTATTTAACTAAATTAATAGAAAGTGGGTGAAAGTATTGATGTATTATACTCAGATTTTCGCAGGCATTTGACCTATGTACTTCACGCGAGATAACTTAATAACACTTAAACCTTTGTTATATTAGGGAAAATTCGTCTGGATGAAGATTTCTTAAGACATAGAATACAGTACGCAAAATTTGGATCATCTGTTTGTCAGAAAGGCTGATGTCATAAGAGGAATCCCACAAAATGTTTAGCCATCCTAAGGCCAGTAAGTTTACAATAAATATTAATGACTTCCAAATGGGTTAATTAAAAAGCACGTGCAAGATCTTTGCAGATGAACCTAAAATAATCTATTTTAACCATAGTTCACCTTCAAAATGCACAACGATATAGATAGATCAATGATGGTTCACATACCTTGTAACTTATATTATAATGCCACTAAAAATAGCAAAGAATATACAAATTGGTAATAAAAACCCTAAACTAGATTAACAATATGAAAATTGGAACCTCAAGATGATTACCTAACCTAAGTGAAGTAGAAAAGGATATTGGGAGTAACTTTTAATACAGGCTAAATTATGACAGGCAACATTACACATGTTGTAAACAAATCTACTCGGATGATAGGCAATTACTAAAAAGAAACTTTTAATACTTGATAAAAACTCACTTATCCTTAGATTATATAAAGCAATTGTAAGACCGTCCTCGAAATACGTGTAAAATGTAATATTGGTATCGAGATTAAAAAGGCAAAGTCAATAGAAAATTGAGAAAGTGCAGACAGTGAAGGGATACAACGTAATACATAACATAAACAATTATACATACGAAGAGAAAGACTGAGATTCTAAAAATACCATCCCTTCAAAGCAAGAAGAATACGAGGGTATTTAATCCCAAACTTATACGATTTTCAATAAACCATGAAGATATATGACCAGTCATGTATTTTATCAGTCTTGCACTAACCAATATAAAACACGTAAACTGTAGTGATAAAAATACACAATCCAGCAAGCAATACTAACTTAGGAAAAAATTCATACCGTACAGAGGAGTAGCAACCATTTATGGAATAAACTAAACCTGAAATAAAATCGAGCACCAAATATAAATACCAAAACAAATAAATCTGTATAAACAACAACACATTTACAGATATTAGGTACGTTTTTTAATGTGTTAAGATTGAAAAAAAACATCAAATGCCCTCAAAAAAAAAACAAAAAACACAACAACAAACAATAGGGGCTCGCTTAAGACTGGACAAAAAAAAACAATATACGACAATGAAGGGGCATACAAGCTGAAAGGGCTATGATGAAAATATTAAACGCCCTATTATAGACTTGGAACTTGAAAACAAAATCTATCGACCAAACTCTACAACAGACAACCTCCCAAAATGATATCGAATCAAAAATAATACTATAACAAACTATCGATAAAAACTCAGTATAATAATCTAATCCTAACCAACAACTCATAAACGAAACTTAATCAAGTTTCGCTGATATGCTAGCATTCGTTCCTGTGAACAAAAAGTGTAACAATCAAATATATCACGTAGCAGCAACTAAACCTTAGCAACTGTAACAATTTATATTTCCCAAATAAATGATTTCTCTTCATCGTTGGCAGATATTCTCGTTATTGATGTAAGATTTATGTTCAAACTAAAAAACGCCACCTAAATGTTTGCTAGTTATCGAATTCGAACCAACTATTAATAAATACATATCCTTCCATTGAAAATATACTATATTTAGGGATCGGCAATATTACTCTCTTATGGAAAGAGATCGATTTGTCGTCATTGTTTTGTTTAAGAGTGATTTCTTTGCAATCTTGGCCTAGAAAAAAATTGAATCATCACTTCTCCACATTAACACTGGTGAAAAACTACGAAAAATGAGTTACTTATAAATCCCCATTCATTGATTTGGTCAAAGACAAAACATAAGCCAAACTTCTACAGACAATCGGAGAAATACCAAATTTCGGACTTCAAGTTTGATACCCATATACAAAAACATAGACCAAAAGCAAAACATGGATGATTGGACTAATAAAGTATCTTTTATCTATATTGATGGTAGGATACTGTTTAGAACAACTTATAGCAACATTGGTTCAGTCCAAATACTGGAATAAGCACAAAAATAAAACCTGGGCACATTGTTAATTTTAATGAAACATATAAAACAACCTAGAGGCAATACCAGAGAAGAGCGACAAGGACTAGTGTAACAAAGAAATTACCATAACATATCAAGACAGACATAAACACTTGATATGTTTTCACTAAGCTACCGACGACGAAGAGGGACAGCTTCAGATGTACATACTTTCAGGGAAAGGGCATAATGAATAAACGTGAATTAGTGACCTTTAATCACGGAACAGAACACGATGACCACACCATTAATAAAAACACAATAAAAACTTAAATAACAATAATTATTAAATTAACCAAATCACTAGCCTCTACAAACACTCTTTCATAAGTTCAAATAGATTATAAAGTCCTTATAAACCAGCAATTCATAAAACCACTTGCCCAAAAAAATACAAAAAAAAATCACTACACAATGTATCCCCCAAATAATACCCATAAAATCCATATACAGTACATCAATAGATTTATCCAAAACATCCTATAGTCAACTATGCCCCCAAACTGATAACCTTAAACCTATAAATTTATTCAAAACAAAAACTTTAATTTTTAAAAATATAACCCATTCTAAATGCCCTAACCCAATCAAATACCACTTCTAACCTTACAAAAACAAAAAAACTTAACACTCAAACAACTAACATAATAAAAAAATATTAAATTCAATTTATTACTAGTTTCAACATAATATAAAAAGATACATACAAAAAAAAAACAAAACATAAACACATTCTTGTTTAGGGGGATTATAATAACTAGTAATTTACATTTAAACCCTAACCCAAATACTAAACATTCAATTCCGTACCCACCATATAACACAATTAAAAAAAACCAAAATAAAACAAAAATTATGACCATATAAATGAAAAATATAATTCTTAAAAAACAAAAAATAAAAAAAATTATATAGAAAAACACACCTACTACAAATAAATAAAATAACCTTAAAACACAAAAATATATTCCAAACCCTACAAACAAAAAATAACAATAAATCACTAAAAAACCATACAAAACAAATCATATATACAACCACAAAAAATTAAATAAAAAATTATCATAAATTAAACAATATTTAAAAAAAAATCAAAAAAAACCACATAAAAAACAATAATAAAAAAAAAGCTAAACATATTAACACCCCATAATTATCCTAAAATAATAAAAATAAACTTTCTCAATGATATTTACACACATACTCAAACACAGTTATAAATCCTTCAATTTAACTGTTTTACAAATTTCACTTACTAATCTTACCATTTCCAAAACTAATTATACCTATATTATTTCTAATTTACAGTACATAATACTATATATACAATAATTCTTCAACATCATACCAAAAATAATATTCATCACTTTACACCACTAACAAAATCCTATTACATTATCAAAACCCAATACAATTCTATTTAATACGTCACACCCTAACAACAACTCCAAACTATCAATAGATGTATATGTACCATTACACCCATCACTTGCCTAATAAGATACCACTAACCTACAACAAAAAGACCATACAATAAAAAATCAACAACAAATATTTCCAAAAATGAAACAATAACCACAATATAAACAAAAAACCCACAAAACAATCAAATAAAAAATAATAACCTGCATACAATACAAAAAAAAAAATAAAAATAAAAAGAAATAAAAAATAAGTCCACATAAATATAATTACTAAAATACTAACTTAAATAAATTTATAAGAAAATCAATAACACAAAATAATATAAACAAACAATAATAAAACAAACAACAAACATACCATACAATAATATAAACAATATTTTAAAAAAATCCATATAAAGTTATTTCTGTTACACTTCCATGCAAATAATGAACACTAATTTTTAACTTTAACCCCTTGACCCAACAATCAACCCCACTACCTCATCAATTTATACAAAATAAAAATAATAATGATTCCCTAAACACCCACCAAAAAAACTTCCCACAAACACAACAAAAAACCCCTACATAAAACAACAAAATAACAAAAAAAATCCTATCAACTTAAAAAACTAAAAAGACATTATCACCCTTTAATAATCCTATTTAACTCCATTGAACACAAAACCCAACATAACCTACAAAAACAAACTTTGAAAAAACCAACATCCAAAAACACTTTTACCCACACAACACCTCTACTTGACACCATTCAAATATAAAAACTATAACACACAAAAACACATATAACAATATCGTACAAACTACATAATCCAATTAATCACATTTATCAACAATTTACTCCACACTTTCATAATACTAACAATCAAATTCCATAAAATTCCCGTAAACCCAAAAAAAAAATTTACTAAAACAAAAAACCAATCCAAATACCATAATCATAACAAACACATACTAAACAAAATTCGAAACAAATATAATAAAATATTCCCACAATCATTCACCTTCATATGATACACCCCCTCTCCCCCATTCCCAATTAAACAACATAATAACTATTCATACCCAAAAAGAATCATCAAATTCACCCAAATCCCTCCACCACCTTTATCAACTATACTACAAAAAACAATTACCACTTAAAATCAGAAATAAAATCACATCCAATATAATAATATCAAAAATAAATAAACAAATCACAACAACATAAATTTTATTACCAAACACAAAACCTCAATAACCAACCAATTAAACCCCATTTCACCATCATATTTAATCCAATTAATATAAACGATCCCATGATTATTCCTATTTTAATGCTATAATTTATAATTCCTTATGTTGTTTAAATAATTTAATTATAATATATATAGTTATCATTTGGATCAAATAAATATCCACAATTGTACCCTTACATATATACATTATCCATGTAAAACATTCTTAAACCAAGTGTTTGTATGAAACTTCATTCGAGTTTAATTTATTACTGTATATATTATAGACAATTTAGAAAAATGCACAGATACAATACAAGCTGCAAAATTGACTGAAGATATAATAGATATACACTTTTCATTATAAGACTTTACATATTAGATTTGTACACATAAATAAAGTATAACTAATGATGTATACCTCCAAAAATAGAGGGCATGGATTTTTAATAGGATAAATTTCAAATAAAACATTGAATGTAAGTTGCAGATGTTAAAAGAGGTAAGCTCAATAAAAAATACTTCACTTTGCCATAGAGCTACTTACTATACACCATAATAAAGGAATAAAAGAAGACCATTAAAGTTAGTATCATAGATTAGTTGAGTCAAAAAACAGAAGACTACATAGAAAATATGTTTAAAAAACCAGAAGTATAGGCAGACTCCATTTAATTCAGACACATCATAAACCAATACCACCTTACATAATTAGACATACATAAACTTATACTCCAAAAAATAAAAAAATTAACAATTACCAATTATTAAACACTCAAAACAAATTCAATTATAACACCAATCAAACAAAAACCACAAATTACACCAAAAACATCAGAAATATACAACATCACCACACCAATCATAAATCATCCCCATCCCCAAATAAATTACCCAACATTTTATACAAACAATACTAAATAAAACCACTCATGCAATAAATATCCCTACCCCCCCACCCTCCCCACTCATTTCAATCATAAACATCATACATTTTCCTTCTATAACCATCCCCATCACCAGTATAAAAACCACATAATTACTCTCCACCCACTAATAAAATCTTTACAAATCAAAACAAACAACACATAATAACAATACCAAAACACCACAATAAACATCCCATACTTATAAATTTTCAAACACCAATACACACACACATAACATAACCACATATAAAATAACCATCAATAATAATACAACATCCACAACAACTTAATTAAAAACCAACTACAACAAAAATAAAAAAAACCATATCCTCATCATAACAACAATTAAAACCTTCAATACCTCTCACCCCCCATAAATAACATCCATCAACATAATAATCAATATACCAACATTGCCAAATCAAATAAAAAAAAACATTACCCCAACTTTTACACTCCCCCATACCCCAAATCCCCATTATCACACATCCCACAAATCTAATATACCTAAATAACACCCCACAAACACTCTCAAAATAATTCATACATAACTTAATTAACAATCTTCTTCCCCTAAAATAATTTAATAATAAAAAAAACATACTCCCCCCACCACCCCCATAATCACACCCCCAACATATCCACAATAACAATCCACCCATCCTCAACATCTTATCAAAAATATGTTTAAAAAAAAAAACATCATAACCAATTTCATTACAATAACCTTATAAAAATAAATAATATACTATAAAACAAACTATCATGCCAAAAAAAAACCCTATCCCTCAATATCCACCTCCCCCCCACCATAACTTTCCTTCCAAAATCCAACAACTAATACCATATAAAACAAACATATCATCAACCCAATACACATAAAAATACATATACCAAATTTACAACGATAACCCAATCAAAAAACCCCAAATCACTTAATAACCCCAAATAATAATTAAACATTCAAAACCCCAATTAACACCAAAATAAAACATAACTTATCAACAAAAACATATTCTTAAAAAATCCAAACTATTATACCACATTCAAACACACCTTCACCTTAATAATCTTCAAATTTTAAATACCAAAAAGATTATAATATTTAATAATAAATTAACAAATAAAAAACTTCTCCCTTATCATGCAACACAAAAAACAAATCTAAAACCACAACTTGAATCCATAAACAATACCAAAAAAATAATAAATACAACAAAAATATACCAAATACCCATTCTTCTTTAAATCCTAAATAATTTAAATAATACATTAAAAAATAAAACATCTAAATAATTCCAAAAAAGAAAACTCACAAAACAATTAAAAGCAAATACCTATAAAATCCAGTAAACATATAAAAAAATAAAAACCCCCACAACATTAAAATTCACAACGTCCATCACTACCAACATTAAACCACATTTTACAAAACCAACATTAATTACAATTATTTATTGCCATACCTACTTATTAATCATCTCTAAAAAACATATAATAATAAACATAATAACAAATAGACAAATCTAAATAATCAACACCACCACCAAACATAACAAACATAAAAAATAACAACAATAAATACATAACCATAAAAAACAAACAACCTCCATCCATACTCTCCCAACATAATACAATAAATATCAAAACAAAACAAACTCTCAGTTACCTTAAAAAAACAATAAACCCAAAATATCACCCCTTAAAACAATACCTTCTAAATCACTAAAAACCTACATCCGAACTAAAAAAAAAAAACATCCAAATATTCCATTACCCAAAAACCCCCCAAACATTCCAACGTTCATAATATACTTCTATAAAAACCAACTTTACAAACACTTATCCCGTCCCAACAGACGTAAATTCAAAACCATATAAATCATTCAACTTTCAATAAACCAACCAATTATAATACAAAATAACACACCTACACATATCAAAAAAATAAATCATAAAACCACCATTTCAAACTAAAAAACTACAATCAACACACCACACAACAAATAAAATTACTAAAAATAAACAATCACTATACACATAACAATAATAAAACAAAAACCAATAAAACCCTACCTCAATATCAACTTAACCTCCATATTATAAACATCCCAACAATTAATCATAATTAAAACAATAATTAACTAATCAAACATTACATTATCAAAAAATACCAAAAAATCAACAACTATAAATATTTGTAAAATTAAAATACACCATCTAAATATTACATATATTACAGACCCCCCCTTTCTCCAAAATATTACCATAACAATTAAACTCAAAAACAAAAAATACCAACCATAATATTAAATCTAAAAAATAAAAAAAAATTCATACTATACAACACACAAATACCAAACCTAAAAACAAAAAAATACATCAATCCCACAATAAAATCCCCCATAAATTAACATTACAATATTAAACAAAAAAAAACTTATAAATAATACCTTATATCATAATCAAACACCAACTTCAACAATACAAACAATACAAATTAATTAGTTCACAATTCATTAACATCAAATATCTTAACTACACTCACACTTTATAAAACAAATAAAAACTAATTCAAAATAAACACACAAACCCCCCAATATTCAAAAAAAACAAAATCCCACACCCCCACATAATTTAAACAAAAAATCCCCAAATCAAAACCAACAACAATCCCCCAAAATCAAAAATAAAAATCAAAATTTTAATAATCAACAATAAAAATTCCACATAAAAATTAACCACCAATAAAATACATTACCAAATCAAACCTACAAATATATATACACATATAATACTTATAACCCAAACAACATTCAAATCATTTACACACAATACCAAATACCTCATATAAAAAAACAAAAAATTTCCACAAAAAAATTTATACAAAAAATATTTTATTATAATGAATTTAACACAAACAAACCCCAATCAAATTCAAACCTATTTTACAAAAATATTATATTCATCATAAACCTCTATAACAATCAAAACTTACGTCAATAAAATTAAAAATATTTACATCCAAAAAATTTGTGATTAAACACTAACCAGAAACATCTAAAAAGCAACATGAAACAAAAATCCAACATCACAAAAATAATGCAAATATAACATAAAAGTAATAAATAAAATTATTGACTAATAACTAAGTAAAATAACGTTACTTAACTGAATCATATGAATAAAAGTCTTAATTATAAAAATCATTATATAAACCCATACATATAAAAGTAAACAAAAATATGATGAAATATAAATTGCTAAAACAGCCAATGTAATAAAAACCATCCCTACACAACACCAACAACTACAACAACATCTAAAACAACGACATTTCTACACCAATATATATAAACTATACACGTGACTACAATGACCCTAATCTCAACCACTAAAAAAAAAAAAAAATCATTACAATTAGATAATATAATCAAGAAAAAATAAATAATTAATCCCAAAACAAAGTAGTGTAAAACAATATATAATGCATACCACTCATAAAGGTCCAGATTCAATACCTGAATACCAAAAAATTACACCTAACATTCTTTTACACGATTCTAAAAGTAAAAACTTGGTATAGAACTTTATGATATCACCCTACAGCCTTAATCATTTTATCTTCAACACGTATAGAATACACATACAAAGATGTTTAAAATAACCTAAAAAAATAACATTCAATACCCAAAGTCCTATTCCATACTATTGGTGACAAATGATCAGCCATTGACAAAATCTTATTTGAATAATTTTAAATATTTGTTGTATTCTATGGTTGCAGACTCGTAACTGACACAGATCAACACCGATCTTCACGCAACCCAATTCAAGAAGATTTTTCCAGACACTAGAGACAGATAAAAATGTGCACCCACATTGTCTTTCACTTAATACTCTCTACTATACTTAAATATATGAATTTAAATTGCAGTAACCAAGATCAAGATATAACTTTCACAGTTCATTCATTAAAACTTACAGCATGAAAAAGTGATGGACTATTCTTTTATGATGTAAAATTTAAATGTTACATAATTGGTATGATCGCTCTGCCCACTGAGTTCATCAGTGGATGGAACCTGGGAATCATTATAATTATAAAGTAAAGTCATGGAAAAAATTTATTCCTAAAAAGACATTTAAACAAGGATCAGTAGCAAACCTAGGAGAGTCATCCCCAGTCATTGTTAGATAAGATCCATACAAAGCGTTTAGAGGCTTTTAAAAACTAGCCCAAGAAAAACCACTATTTGAGAATTATAAATTGTATGCCCGTGATTGAAAACCAAGTAACTTGGGAGTCTAGGAAACGTGAAGGCCAAGGTAAAATTAAATTAGCCAAGAGTCAAAGAGAAACCCTAAAGCTTCTGCCAAATATGTTGCAAGTAGACTGCCAAAAGAATCGGTTGCAAATCTGATTAAGGAAGATGGTACCTTGACAAAAAAACAAAACACAGAAAAAGCCAGAGTTGTTAATAAAAGCATTTATGCATAGTGTTTTTTACAGTTGAGCAAGTAACGAGATGTTCAGAGTTTTCATGCAAGAAAAAATGTTCCACGGTATTTCCAAGTAGAAGCGTTAACAGTAGAGCAGATGAAATAAATCCCTAAACAAAATCTAAATCCATCCAAGTCCCCAGGACTGATGAGATTCACCCCAGGGTATTAAAGTAGCTGGCTGATATTATTGCATAACCTCTAAGATACGATTGATAGAATATAGAAATGGTGTCACAATACCCAGATGATAGAAACTATAGAAAATGGTTGTCATACCCAGTAGATAGAAACTATAGAAAATGGTTCGTCATACCAGATGATAGTAACTATAGAAAAAGGTTGTCTACCATCGTGCACGGAAGGAGCTGAATGTGACATATTTTTAAGCAAGGAAATAAAAAAAATTATAAGGTAACTTTCGCCCAGTCAGTTAATATCAGTATTCTGTAATTTTCTTGAAGGGCATAACCAGGGAAGATCTGTGTGAGCAATTAAAAAGATATTGATTTGTTATCAGGAGACAGTTTGGATTTAACAAGGGACACTCATGAGTAACAAAACTACTTGTTACATTGAATGATTGCTTATTCATGTTAGATGACAAAAAGAACTTGTATCTAAGCAGATTACCTTATGTGAGAAAAAGCTTATGATATAGGATTTTCACCAATCTTAGAAATATTAAAAGACTGAGCTGGCTACGGTACTTCAAGGAAAAGCTTTTATCCATGGATAATAAGTGATTTCGTTTAAATGAAGATCCAAGTTTAAGCAGTCAAGTGGCATCGTTCGATCGAAGGTAAGATGACAAGTGGTGTACCACAAGGTAGTGTCCTGGGACACAGCGCTTTTTATATAATTATTAAATGACATAGCAGGAGAGGTAGGATTGTGATGACAAAACGTTTTGCATTTTGATAACAGGTTTCTCAGCAATAGGAATAAGATGACAGAGATCAATTACAAAAATTGTCTACAATAAACTGGTTTGAAAGGACAGATACTTGCTGTTGCAATTGAATAGTGAGAAATGAAAAGTACTCCACTAGAAAGCAAGAAAAAGGAACACTCAACTTATGAATACATAATAAAAGAGAATGGTTTAACACATGTGTAATGGACAGTTTCACAGCCGCTGATAAAGGATTGGGGTCACCATGGACCCAGAATTAGATTTGATTCACATATATACAGATTTGTTGAAAAAAAAGGAAATCAAATTTATGGCCTCTTTTGACATAATATTAAAAATAAGTCTCACTGAAAAGAATGGTTCCATTATTCAAAGATTTAGTTTAGGCCTGTTCTGAAATACGGGGAACACAGCTATGGTAAGTCCATACTTAAAAAAGCACATAAATATGATAGAGGTGTTCAACACTAGATTACCAAGGTATAACTGGTATGGAGAACTTGGTACGAGGAGTGTATGGCTCTACTCGGATGCACAGCCTAGTATTTCAAAGCGAATAAGAGGTGTGGTTTATCTTTGAAGATTTAAGATCATGAACTAATATTTATGATCCCTGCAATACCTCTTCCCTGTAACCTTGGCTAACAATGATTAAGACGGAGGGCACAGCATGAAAACTTCAGAAGACCAACTTCCTAACTTATCGTTAACGACTTCAAAAATCAAAATGACAAAATTTTAAGGACCAAGTATTTTCCAATTAGAATTATATATTTACAGTAGTAGTTAAAAAATGAAGAATACACTATTGCCAATGATTTACCAAGGGACATTCACTGTGTAGTGATCCAAAAGCTTTATTAATTGACAGAATAATGAGGGCAAAAAGGATTAGCCTATAGCCAAACATTTACTGGGATACTTCCACGCATGCAAGTCTAGTTTTCGAAAAGGAGTGGTGAAATGGTCTTGCTTAAAAGAGCCTCGCAAAACACCCAAACAAGTCATAGAATAAAGTCAGATTAATTAGCTCTGATTCACGACCAACACCCCCACACCCCAAAACAAAGGGGGGGGGGGGGGGGGCGGGGGGCGTGGTGGATGTAGGGATGGAGAGTGGCAGTACAAAGAGAAGAAAAAGATGGAAAATGAAAAACGGTATGCAGGGGATATTCATGTGTGACAGTCACTTTGTGTATGTGTTGTGGTGGGGAGGAGCGGGGGGGGGCGGGGTGTGCAGGAGTGATTTATAATAATATTTTTGTTTTAGGATTTTTTTTTTTTAATGAGATAGTCAACTATATGTGCAGTGTGTGTCAATCCGTGTGTGTGTGTGTGTGTGTGTGTGTGTGTGTGTGTGTGTTTGAGTGTGTGTGTGTGTAATTCAATTGTGCTTGTTGGTGCCAGTGTATAGAATTTAAATTTTAAAGTATACAGAGAAAGAATTGCTCGGTAAGATTTAGAGTTCAAGGTAAGAACGTACTATTTTTTGGTCATGGGAATACTAAAATGGAATATTAAACAAATATAAATGACAATTTCTATAGCGCCCATCCTACAACAGAGGCTACAAGGGCGCTTCTACACAATTTTAAACAATTCAACATCTGAAAAAAATACAAGCCAGGAACTCCAAAACCAAACACACACACACACAACACAAACACACACACACAAACACACACACACACAATTCTGCAGTTCAACAAGTATAACCATACACACATGCACACATAATAGGCATACTTTGTGTGTGTGTGCGCGGCGCGACACACACACACACACACACACACACACACACACCAGCACCACCACACCAACACACACAACACAAACACACACACAATTCTGCGTTCAAAGTCATAAAACATACACACATGAACACATTATAGAGACTTGTGTGTGGTGCGCAGCTAAGCGCGCAGCACTAGTGACACACACAACCACACACAAACAAACAACACAATGTGGAAAAAAAATGTTGTGTAAATAAACACACTCTATGACACAGAGTGAACGCACATTTGTACACGAGCAAAGTGTGCAAGTGACAGTAATATAGTAATATTTCAGGTAGAATCAATGCAACTGGCATTTGAACAGATACGTTTTAACTTGCAAGACTGAAAGTCGCTTAAGGGAGATGCATGATGATGATTGAAAGGAATGAAATTCCAGAGAATTGCCGCAGAAAATAAGATGTAATGGTTCGAATTGAGGTAGACAGGTCTGTTGTGCACACACTGCCTTCAAAACGCACAAACTTCATATTTTCAGGTGCTCATGTTTTATTAGGTTTTCTATCATGGAAAGATCTAAGAAGCAACGTAATTAAGCAGTTTTAAGGGAGAGACCCATTATTAAGGGAAACATCAGATTATTGCAGAGGGAATTGGAAACACTTTTTTGCAGGTTTGGTTTTTTTCCCCGTCTGCTAATAATGTAGACAAATTTCTGTAGGAGGTGTAATTATCTATAAAATAATTTAAATGATTTAAAAATATCGACAGGATCTATGACTTAAACAAACAAATTAAACCACCCGGTGATACGGTAAACACAGATGCAAAAAAACAAACACAGAAACACACCCACAGTTTAGATCTGGGCAATGATTGGTGAACTTGCTGTGCTGTTAAGCAAGCACAAACTCACAACGTGGGAACCAGCCAGAGGCAACCAGATTTTTCAATTTTCACTTCATTGAAATGCAGAGGTAATAACAATCATTCCGGCCTTTGTTTCCTGGTCTGTTGGCAATGGAGGAATGAAATGGCTGATTGGTTGCGTCAGAAATGCCACATCAAGGAAAACCGTCTGCATGTCTGCCCGTACACAGATAAAAAACCCAAAGTTAATAATGCTATGTCAAAAAGACCTCTGGCAATGAGAATGGCCATGCAGACAGTATAACACAAAAAAAAAAAAAACATACTAATTTAAATTGTTAAACAAATTGTCAGGCATTAAACTATTTAAAATCCTACAAAACCTTAAAGTTTTTACCATGTTCCAAGATCGGCCGTTAAATAAAAGAAACAGATCCTGTGTGCTATGAACACAGGCACTCGTCTATATGCACAATCTTATCTTTTGAAAGGGAATAATCTCCTGAGGTGCATTCCATGTCATGTTCCACTCCACAGTGAAAACATATTCTTTCATATTGTAGGGACTTGATGATGTGATCCATAAACAATTACAGCAGTTACATGAAAACCCTGTTCAGCGAAGTTGACACACCTTTGTGATCTATGTGTTTCTTAAGAGATCAACATTTTACATCTAAGATTAACAGAAGAAAATTTATAACAACGTTTCTGCTGCGTTTTGTTAGAAGGATGTGTTTTAAAGAGATGTGTTGATGAAACATATTTTTTATAAATATTTTAATTACTTTATTTTTATTATTATATTTTATTCTTTTGATGACTTGTGTAGTTGATTTTAAACTGCGTGACCGCCTGATATGGCACTATGCGTCGGCTGGGCTATAAACAAACATTAACCAGTGCTCGCCTTACCCTTACACACACACACACACACCACACACACCACACACACACCACCACAACTCACACACACAAAACAACACACACACACACACACACACACACACACACATACACACAACACAAACACACACACACACCATACACCAACACATACACAAACACACACACACACACACACCACACACACACATACACACACACTCAAACACACACACACCAACACAAACACACACACACCAAACACACACAACACACAACAATGAAGTTAGGAGTTTAAATTTATTTTTATGCATACAATGATGATTCAGGCCTCTATTTTTTGTTTTGAAGTTTTATACAAGTGGTTAAACTCGATGACTACAACAAAACCACACGCTTATACTGAATCAAGATAAACAGATTCTTTAAATAACATGTTGAAGATAAACAGCTTCATTAAATAAATAAAGTTGAAGGATAGAACATGGAAAGAAATACTGAATTCGATGCCAATGAATAGTACCTTAACAAAGAGTATATGTTTGAGGGACAGACTGAAATATCAGTAAAATTTTACATTATATATTACAGCTTTTGCTAGTTCTCATCAGATGTACTATGTTGGGTTTAGATTTACTGTCCAGATGAGGTAAGCAGATAAGTTTTTTAACAAATACGCAAACCATAGTAGCTGATTTACTCATTTTTTGTAGTTGTTTTTAATTTTTTACCATTTAAAAAAAAAAATACTCAGTGACACCTACACCCCTTACAAATAATTCAAAACTATCTCCCACCCTTTACACCAGTATCTACCCCGTACCCTTCCTCATTGCCGTCAATTTTGTAGAAAAGCTCACCAATAACTTCATATGTATACAGACTTACTGAGCACCATACAAACATATGATGTACACATCTTTACAAGTCTAAACAGTTTAGTTTATTACATTGTTTAAGTGTTCACACTAGTACCATAGGCAAACAGCCCTGATGTGAGCCCTATCGGTCGGCTGGGCTCATAAGAAAACATTATATTATCTCGTCCATAGGCAAAGCAAAAGAACAACTAGGCAGGCCATAGGAGAGGTTTTGGATTAATTCTTAGTCGTACAAAGATGTACACACAGACATGATAGAGACATGCAAACTTCTCATCTCTCTCTCTCTCATTCTCTCTCACTCTCTCTCTCTCTCTATATCTCTCTCTCTCTCCATGAACTTATTTTTTGTATGTTCATGAAAAACCTAGACTGATTTCAAGATATTGATTATCAACTTCTTTAACGTATTTAGATATTTCACAACAGATTTAAGTTAAAAAAGTGATCCATAGAAAACCAGTCACTCTGTGAGGTGGTACATTTATCTGCATAACACCATTACAATAGCTGAAATTAGCACACATTATCTGCATAACACCGTACAACCTGGTGAATTAGCACACATGTTATGAATAACAGTAAAAAGGCTGGCTAAGCCAATGTTATATAAACCACCGTTACAACTGGCACTGAATTAGCAACACATGTTATGCCATATAAACACCATTAGACAATCTGGCTGAATTAGCACACATTTTTCAGATAACACTTTACAACTGACTGAATTAAGCACACATGTCTGCATAACAACTGATACAACTGGTGAATTATCACACATATTCTGCATAAAACGTTACAACAGGCTGAATTGCACACATGTACAGCCATAAACACCATTACAAGGCTGATTTAGCACATTCATGTTCTTGCATATGACCTTACACAACTGGTGGACTTAGCCCACATGTTCAAGCATAAGGCCATTACAAATGGTGGAATTTAGCACAAATGTTCTGCATAAGACCGTACAAACAAGACTGAATTAGCACAATTGTTCTGATAAGACGTTACAACAGGCTGACCTGATATGAGCACAATGTTCTGCCATAACACCGTACAACAGGGCTGAATGAGCACACCTGTTTCTGCATAAGACCGTTTAAAACAGGACTGAAATGAGCACACATGTTCAGCATAAGCGTAACAACTGGCTGAATGAGACACATTGATCTGCATAGACGTTTACAACTGGCTGAATTAGCACACATGTTCTGCATAACGAACGTTACAATGGCTGAATTAGCACTCATGTTCTGCATAGACGTTACAACTGGCACAGTTGAGTTAGCAACACATGTTCTGCATAAGACTGTTACAACTGGCACAATTAGCACACATGTTTGCATAAGGATGTTACAACTGGCACAATTAGCAAACAAGTTCTGCATAACACCGTTACAACTGGCACAATTAGCACACATGTTCTGCATAACACGTTACAACAGGCACAATTATATACAACATGTTATGCATAAAGACCATTACACTGCTGAATTAGCACACATGTTCATGCATAATGCCTTTACAACTGGTGAATTTGCACACATGTTCTGCATTAAGGCAGTTACAACTGGCTGAAATTAGCACACATGTTTGCATAAGACCGTTAAACTGGGTGAAATAAACACCAGTTCTGCATAGGCCGTTACAACTGGCTGGAATTAGCACAACCAGTTCTGATATAGCCAAGTACACTGGTGAATAGAACACATGTTTGAATAAGACCGTACACGGTGAATTAGCACACATTGTTCTGCATAAGGACTGTTACAACGGGGCTGAATTCGCCAAAAACATGACAGCTTACACACCATTACAAACTGGGATTATCACCACTCGTTCTGCATAACTCCATTACAAACTGGCTGATTAGCACACATGTTCTGCATAGACCATTGACAATGGTGAATATAGCACACATTTTCTGAATATTGCTGAAAGAAAGAAAAGCCAAGACATAACAAAAATATGTTTAATGTTCTGTATGCCTTGTAATTTACTGTGTGTGCGTTTATGTGTGTATGAGTGTACATGTGTGTGCGGTAGTGCAAACGTGGTGTGTGTGATATAGTGTGTGTGTGTGAGTGTTGTGCGTCTGTGTGCGTGATGATGGGTGTACATGCTTGTGAGTACGTAGTTGTGTATTGACGAGCGCTAGATTTCAACAACAACAAAGGAGATATATGCTTGAAAAGCTTGTGCCTTTATAATTTTGGGATCTTAGTTTTACCTGTCATGAGTTGCAGGGAGATTCTATGGTTGAAAAAAAAAAAAGTGTGTCTTATCACAAGAGTCGGTTTGTAGGGCATTTGACTTGCCCCAGTGGTGACTCAATGAATAAGAGGATTCATACAGGTTGTGTGATTTATAATAAAATATAGATGCTCTCTCTCTCTCTTTTCTCACTCTCTCCTCTCTCTCTCTCTCTCTTACTCTGTAAACTTATTTTAATGTTAGATTGTCATGACCAAAAAAGATATCAGTGGGAGAGAATCGAAAAGATGTCTTGATTTTTTATTCTCAGGTTTTGCGGTCTGAAGAAAGAAAAGTTCTGTTATATGTGACCAGTCCCCACAAAATCCAACTATAGTTCATTGAAAGGTGGTATGGAACAAAATGGACATAGCGTAAAGGGGCTTACAGGGACAGAAATTGAGGATTTAGAACATTGCGCAACTATTTTTCTAAGTACATAACATAAATACACAGGATGGTGTTCAAAAATCTGTTGAACAGATTACTTTTAAAATAAGTTTTTTATATGAAAGAAGCATTGAAGGATAGTGATTCTTTTAACATTGTCTGTCACTCGATTCATGTTGAAAACAAAAATGATAGATTACATTGAGGAAGTGACTTCTTTCACCCTTGTTCTGTTACTAGATTCATGTTGAAAGACAAAATGAGAGAAAACATTTCATGGAGTGACTAATTCACCAAATGTCAGTCAAAGATTCATGTTGAAAGACAAAATGAGCGTATACATTGATGGAGTGACTACTTTCCACCATTGTCTGTCATAGATTCATTATTGAAAGACAAAAGACAGAGACTACGTTTGTACTCCGAATGTGGATTTAAAGGTCTTTCATGCTATGGTAATCACTGGCCATTGAACACAAAGATAAACATAAGAAAAACACTAACTTCAATGTGTCCAGCTTTAGAGTATTATAATGATGCTTAGCATGTAAGCAGATTCTTTCAAGCTTTCACATCAAATTTCGTTAGAAATGCTGGGGATGATTTACCGATACATGTAAAGTTTTGTGTGATAAGCGTGAGGGGAATGCCAGCGAGATCAGCCAGCTAACAGTGTGGAGATTGGACACGTCAGTTTTGAACATCATCAGGTGATTGGCATCAGTACGTAAGTTGTTTTGACGTCTCTCCCACTCATCCCCCCGCCCCACCCCCCAGTGTCAGCACATCTCTCCCACTCCATTGTATTTTTCTTTTTATGTGACCTTGTCACTACAAAGTCAGAGGGAAGACAGTGTAAAGGTTATGTGTAATGGAGCATGAAACAAATAAATGATGAGAGCATTGATTTTAGCTTGTATGGGAATCTGTGCTCGCTCAATTAGGGCTTCAGGGATGCTTTGAATATCGTGGGCGTCATCTATGAATGAAAAGATTCTCAGTTTCATGTATTTTGCTTTTTGATCTTTCCTTCTTTGTTTTTCTGTTCTATAAAGAAAATGGCTGGCTACATATTTACCATGGAGGACTTTCTAGAGAGCATGTGAAAGCTGCACATGTAAACTCTAATGCACAATTTTTTAATGGAAAAAGAAAAGTTAGCACGGGAATCATGTGTCTGAATTCGCACAGATCTGAAAACTTAAAAAGGGAAATACAATATCTAAATTTCCAATATTTTCCTCTGTGCCGTGCGCTTAGATTTCTACACTAGTTTCTCCTCACATCTCTGTCCAGTGGGCTTGTGTCTAAATGTGGCTGCAAGGAAGACCCCCCCCCTCTGCACCCCCCCCCCCCCCACCCCCCCCCCCCCCCCCCCCCCCCCCCCCCCCCCCCCCCCCCCCCCCCCCCCCCCCCCCCCCCCCCCCCCCCACCCCCACACCCATCCCATACCTCCCCAGCCACACGCTGTGCACTTCCAAAAAGGGGGGATCCTTAGACTATTTTTCTTGGTTTTAGACTCTATTTTCTTTTTGCCTGGCGGTAACTTGGTGTTAGCTTGTTTGGTCGTGTAGGTGGGAAGTCAGCCAGAGCAGACTGTAAGCTGTCTCTTCTATTAATTATCAGCATCTCCAGGCAAGGGTCAGTTCCCTGGTAAAGGTCTTTGTTGCAAGGTATGAACCAGTGCAAGTTTCTCCACGATGGTTGTTACATGGAAGTTGCTGCTCTTTATTGAGCTTATTGCTAGTGTTATCCTTCCGTGTTTGGCTCCACAAATTAGGGGCGAATGATGTTGGTATTGGAGATCCTGGTCTTGGTTTGTTGGGCGGTCTGGTCTTGGTTTTTTAGGAGATCTGGTCTAGGTTTTTTTAGGAGATCTGATCTATGTTTGTTAGGAGATCTGCTCATGTTTTTGTTAGGAATCCTGATCTGGGTTAGATTGGGAGATCTGGTCTTGGTTTGTTGGGAGATTGGTCTTGGTTTGTACGGAGATGCTCTGGTTTGTTGGGAGGTCTGTGGTCTTGGGTTTGTTAGGAGATCTGGTCATGGATTGTTAGGAGATCCTGGTCCTTGGTTATGTTAGGAGAATCCTGGTCTTGGTTTTGTTGGGGAGGTCCTGGTCTTGGTGTTAGGAGAGATCCTGGTCTTGGTTAGTTTATGAGATCCTTGTTCTTGGTTGTTAGGAGGATTGATCTTGGTTTGTTAGGAGCTCCTTGGATCTGGTTTTGTTGGGAGATCCTGGTTTGTTTTGTTGGGAGATCCTGGTCTTGGTAAGTTAGGAGAATCCTGGATCTTGGTTTGTTGGGAGATCCTGGTCTGATTTGTTGGAGGTCTGTGGTATGGTTTGTTATGGATCCTGATTAGGTTTGTTAGGAGATCTGGTCTTGGTTTGTTAGGAGATCTGATCTTGGTTAGATAGGAGATCCTGATCTAGGATTTTGATAGGAAATCATAGATATTGGTTTGTTGGGAGATCTGATTTGTTTGTAGGTAAGATCTGGTCCAAGGTTTGTTGGCGATCCAGATCTTGGTTTTTGTTAGGAGATCATGGTCTTGGGTTTGTTGGGAGGTCCTGGTCTTAGTTTGTTGGAGATCTTTTCTTGGTTGTTAGGAGATCTGGTCATGGTTTTGTTAGGATAATCATGTCCTTGGTATGATGATATCTGGGTCTTGGTTTGATGGGAGATCTTGGTTCTTGGTTAGTTAGGAGATCCCTGATCTTGGTTTGTTGGGAGGTGCATGGTATTTGTTTGTTGGGAGCTCCTTGTCTCTGTTTGTTAGGAGATCCAGATCTTGGTTTGTTAGGAGATCCAGGTCTTGGTTGTTAGGAGATCCTGGTCTTGGTTTTTGTAGGAGATCCTGGTCTTGATTTGTTGGGAGATCCTGGTCTTGGTTTGTAGGAAATCCTGCTCTTGGTTTGTTAGGAGATCCTGGTCTTCGTTTGTTAGGAGATCTGGTCTTGGTTAGTGTTGGGAGTCCTTGGTTCTTAATATGTTAGGAAAAATCTGATCTAGGTATGTTAGGAGATCTGGTTTGGTATTGTTGGGAGATCCTCGGTTTTGGTTAGTTGGGAGATTCTGAACTTGGTTTGTTGGGGAATCCAGGTCCTTTGTTTTTAGGAGATCATGGTCATGGTTTGATGGAGATCCTGGGAAATGTTTTTAGGAGATCCTGTTATGGTTTGTTGGAGATCTGGTCTTGTTTTGTTGGGGGGGTGCACTTGGGGAACTTCAAGATTCTTCAGGAATAGATAATGTGCAGACTGGAGATGACATTCATTTTGTGATGGAGGTCTGTTTATGTCTGTGTGGGTGGCTTGTTTGTGTGAATGTCAGCTGCTGGTAAGAGAGTCATGGCGTTGTCATGACATTGGTTTGACGTGTTCAGATGCTTTCGCTACTGCAGTGTGTTTGACAAGTTAGGACTGTTGTCTGAAGTGTTTGACGTGGTTCAGACTGCTTTGTCACTGAAGTGTTTGAGTGTTCAGACTGCTTTGTCACTGAGTGTTTGACGTGTTCAGAATGCGTTTGTCCACTGAAGTCGTTTGAAGTGTTAGGATGCTTTGTACTGACGTGTTTGACGTGTTCAGACGATTTGTCATGAAAGTGTTTGACGTATTAGGACTGCTTTGTCACTGAGTCCCAAAAGTGTATGACGTGTTCAGGATGGCTTGGTCATGAAGTGTTTGACGTGTTAGGGACTGCTTTGTCACTGAAGTGTTTCATGATAGCCAGTGTGTTGACAGGGAATGTTGTGGTGATGAACTGAGTCAGTCTGCCTGCCTGCTGTATTATGTCTCTGTATCATGTCTTTCCTGTATATGGATCATGTCTTTTTGTTCTGGTATAGTCTTTCTGTCTTGTATCACGTCTTTCTGTCTATGTATCATGTCTTTCTGTCTCTGTATCAGTCTTTCTGTCTCTGTATCACGTCTTTTTGTCTCTGTATCAGTCTTTCTGTCTCTGTATCACGTCTTCTTTCTGTATATGTTTTCTTTGTCTTTTAGCTTGGAAGATTTATTTCAACCAACTGTTGGCCTTTGATTTGCATTGTTGGCAAACTTGTGTGGAGATGTGTTTCTGTTAATTTATTGACATGTTAGTTTTGTTTGGGCTTCATATAAAAAGTAAACTATCATGGCATTGACAGTCTGATGTAAAGGAATGTTTTGATGAATTGATGGTGTCTGGCATCATTGAAGTTTTGAATGAGGAATGTTTTGATCAAAGATTGGTGTCATGGCATTGGACAGTCTGTTGATGAGGAATGTTTTGATACAATGATTGGTCGTCATGCAATGCAGTCTGTTGATAACGAATGTTTTTGATAATGACTTTGTTGAATGGCCTAGACAGGTCTGTTGATAGGACAGTTTTGTACACTGACTTGGTGTCATGCATGACAGTTGTTGGATAAACATGTTTTGATAATGATTGGTGTATGGCATTGACAGTCTGTTGATAATGAATTGATTTTGATACAATGATTGGTTGTATGGCATTGACAGTCAGTTGAGAGAATGTTTTGTACATGATTGGTTGTTCATGGCATTGGACAGTCTGTTGCTGGGGAATGTTTTGATACTGTGAATTGTGTAATGGCATTGACAGTCTGTTCGTATAAAGGATGTTTTGATACAGTGATTGGTGTATGGATTGTAGTTGTTGTTAAGGAATTTTTTGCTATGCTGGGTGTCTGGAATTGACGTAGTTTTTAAGGTTTGTTTTGATAAATGATTGGTGTCATGGCATTGACAGTGTTGATGAGGAAGTTTTGATACGTGAGTTGGTGTGTATGGCTTGAAGCGTTGTTGTTTAGGATGTTTTGCTACAGTGATTGGTTTCATGGCATTGACAGTGTAGTTAAGGAATGTTACGTACGTGAATGGTGTATGGCATTGACAGTCTGTTGTTAAGGAATGTTTAGAAACAATGATGGTGTAATGCATTGGACTGTTGTTGTTAGGGAATGTTTTGATCAGTGATTGGTGTCATGGTTGAGTCTGTTGATAAGGAAGTTTTGATACAATGAGTGGTGTCATGGCATGACAAGTCTGTTGATAAGGAAATGTTTTTGAAAAATGATTGGTTTGTCATGGCAGTGCAGTCTTGTTAAGTAATGTTTGATACATGATTGGTTGTCATGATTGACAGTCTGTTGATAAGGAATGTTTGATACAATGATTGGTGTCATGGCATTGACAGTCAGTTGAAAGGAATGTTATGATACCAATGATTGTGACAATGGCATTGACTGTATGATTTTAAGGATGTTTTGATACAGTGATTGGTGTCATGGCATTGAAGTCTGTATTTTGTTAAGGAATGTTTTGATACAATGATTGGTGTCTTGGCATTGACACGTCTGTTGATAAGGATGTTTTGATACAAGTTTGGGGTTGTTGGCATTGACAGTTGTCTGTTGATAAGGAATGTTTTGATCAGTGATTGGTGTCATGGCATTGACAGTCTGTTGATTAGGAATATTTTGATACCAATGATTGGTGTCAGGGCATAGACACAGTTGTTGATTAAGAATGTTTTGGATACAATGATGGTGTCATGGCATTGAGTCTGTTTATGAGGAATGTTTT
>JAMYXO010004345.1:12500-17661 GCA_033310375.1 Conus canariensis | reverse complement strand
TGGGCCAACCCCTTCTGAGGGGGTTTTACAATACATGGACAATTACACTTTTGATAAAACACGAATGGTGACAATTATATCAAATTGACAGACAGTTGAGCATTAACCCTTTCTGATGGGTAATTAAGAATATTTAGCTAAGTGTATAGTCGTCTTTTAAAGTTTTAAACAAATATTGCAAAATTCTTCAATAAAATTTCTTTCGATTTGCCATGAGCAATAGATTTTAACAGGCGGGGTTTTTTTAGATATTTAGGGGGAATAAATCATTTCGTAAATTTGGAAGACAGGAGCAAGCAAAAAATTTTGTTCATCCTTTTTGGGCATTCTTCATAAGGACAATAATAGCATTTTCATCAACATTAGTAACCGATTCTTCTGTCGGATATATGGGCTATTCCCAAAACTATTCTTGCCAATGGTCTTCAAAGCCTATCAATGTCCAGCAAAAAAAGTTCACAATTCCTAGATGATTTGAATGTTTTATAAAAAGATACCCGTCACTTCTTGAAGTGTTCCTCCCTTTTTGCCATCGGTTTCAAAAACCTTTGCGTAGTTTTTTTAAAAGATATTGACATTTTCACACCTTGATTGACCCAGACGAAAACCCAACCCTTTTGATACAAAAAAAACTCGAATGTTGACGCCCCAAATTTTTTTTACCTTTTAATTTAAATAAGCAAATTTTATACGCCTTATATGGTAATCTTTTCTCTCCATTCGCGATTTTAACCAGTAATAAAAACATGTAAATAGGGTTGATGTAATAGGATATCGCCCGTTCCCCCTACACAAAATATTTGGGTTTTTGGGTTTCACTCCCAAGAATCTTTTTAAAACAAAAGTGAACTTTTTCTATTTCAGCAACAGGTTTTTCTACCCCCTAACTCTGTCCATTCTGAGCAATTGGTTGACTTGCGCATCAAAAAGTTTAAGTAAAACAACCCAAAAAGTTGTTATTAAGTATACAATTTTCTCAATATACTAGTACCGATGTTTTGCTCTGCTCGCAAGGTCCTGACAGGCAGGTGAAAAACTAAGACGGGTAGTGAAATAGATGCCAAGATATTTGTAACAATTCACAATACCCATTGCCTCGCCATTTAAAAACCATCTCTCCCTTGCTGCCAGGTATCCACCTTTTCGAAAAACTACAACGCGGCTCTTTTCCATATTTATCTTAAGTTGAAGCCTTGCAGCTGCATTATGGAGGTTATTTAACTGGGTTTGGAGTCCAACAGGAGTTTCTGATAACAAAGCAATATCATCAGCTAGTAACAAGATAAATAATTCGAAGATTTCAGGTGACAGTGTGGCTCCATGACGTCCCTTTTCAATTATTTCTGTGGCCAATTCATTTATAAATAACGAAAATAATACAGGACTACAAGCATCTCCCTGTTTCACACCCTGTGTGCACAAAATACAGTCTGTGAGATCACTGCCCGCTCTTACTTTTGCTTTCACGTTAGAATACATACTTTTTATACACCGAAACAGCTTCCCTTTAACACCATTCTTTTGAAGAACTGGCCATAGAAGTTTCCTTGAAATAGAATCAAAGGCCTTCTCAAAATCAATAAAAGCAACGTAGAATTTACGATTTAATGAAAACTGCTTCTGTACAATTGCTAATAATGTAAACATATGGTCCACTGTAGAGTATCCTTTCTTAAAACCAGCCTGATATTCGTCAGTGATATTATACTGTTCTTCCCACATCTGCAACCTGTAGTTTATAATAGAACTATATAGCTTGCTGCCAATGTCACAAAGTGACACTCCTCTGTAGTTGCCAGGATCATTAACATTTCCTTTTTTAAACAATGGCACTATGATTGATTCCATCCAGCCTTCAGGGTATATTCCTCTGTCAAAAAGAGCATTGAAAAATCTAACAAGGAACTCAACAATAGTCTCGCCACCATTTTTAAACATTTCTCCGATTAAGCCATCTGGACCAGCAGATTTGCCGTTTTTCAACTTCTTTATAGCTACTATAACTTCCTCTTTGGAGATTGGGTCATCCAGAAAACTAATTTCATCTGTGCTTTCCGAATAATTTACCGTTTCTGTTTCTATTGTGCTGTCAACATCTTTTTCAAGGAGGTTTTTGAAATGTCTATGCCACTCGTTAACTGAAATCGCATTATGTGTGCGAGACACCTTGAATGACACCCTATGTACATTACGCCAAAAATCATTGGTATCATTCACCGAATTAACAAGATTATTTAATAAACAAGTGTTGTATTCTTTTTCCTTCTTCTGTAATAGCTTCTTATATTCTCTTCGAGATATACAATAATTCGACCTGTCAGTGACATCCAATGTTCTGCGAAATATTCTTAGAAGCTTTCTGGTAGACATTTTAGCTACTTGACATTCTAGGTCAAACCACGCATCGTTACGTGTTCTTTCATCAATTCTGATCCTTGTTTTCATACACTGTGCTTGTTTTCTCATACAGTTGTTAAACGTATTCAATGCCAGGTCAATATCCACATCTATGAGGTCAATTGCTGCTTCAAATAAAGATTTAGTACCTTCATTGTTCATCAGTGCATGAAATAAATCAGCATTCTGTTCCCGCCATACAAATTTTTCAATAAACTTACAATTTTCAATCACATTATCTTGATCCCTATGAAGTTTATCATCCTGATAAAAGTTCACATGAAACTCTAAAGGCAAGTGATCGGACTCAATGCGTTCTTGTACATACATAGAACATAATGACATAATACATAAATAAAGATCAACAGAGGCCAAGAAATAATCATTAACACTATTACCTGTATCAGAAACGTATGTGAAACGACCTTGGCGGTCGCCATTACATACTCCGTTTAAAATGCATAATTCTAGAGCTGTGCACATGCTTAGTAAACACTTACCATATCTGTTTAATACTTTGTCTTCAGACTCCCTTTTAATACGAAAAGAATCATTTTTTAAACATGCACTATAAACATTGCTATTAGCGCCTGTATCCTGACCGATATTAGAAGTTCTGCTGTTAAGGTCTCCGCTTAAAAGAATATACATATTAGGAAATTTAAAGACCTTATCTGTGAGAATATCTTCTAGTGCACGTATACCATTATCAACATCAAAATACGAGTAGTATGGTGAATTTTCCGGGGGTACATATGTACATACATACAAAACATCTTTGGTCAAATTAAGTAGACTTCTAGAAATTACAAACATAATAACATTGTTGTAATCAACATCAATTGCTTTCACATATTGCAAAAGTTCTTTTTTCACGAGAGAAATTATTCCCCCTGATCGTCTTCCTTGATGTGTGAATTGTAAAGCTGGTTTACAGAAAATTTCATGGGTATGAAAAGAAAAAGGTTGTAAACAATCAACAAAAGTTTCAACAAGACAAACTATGTCAAACGATGTTATATAAGAGAGAAAGTCAGGATCACCGATCTTCGATAACAATCCGTTGACATTCCAATGTAAAAAAGACAAACGATTTCCATCCACACACACGTTATTCCTTTCTCGCTCTCGTACGCATGCGCCCTTCCTCTGCTGTGTACAATTCTCACTACCACTCTCAAAATACACATCAACACCGCTGGTGGAAGGTAACGTGTTCACAATATCCTCGCGCACGCAATCGGGAGCTGACATGGCTGCAGTGTCATCTTCTGTCACAAGCTCACGGGGAACAACGCCACTTGCACGTGAATACGTTCTGTCAGAACTAGCGGAAGACGGTGACTCTAATTTTTTTGTTCCCTCTGTGTTATGTACAACTTTAGTAACAAAATCTTTTTTAAGACATAACAATGTATACCGTTCTTTATGTATGCTAGGCCGGCCGTATTCCTATTGTATTGGCATTAGGTTTTGTTGATGATCCAACACAAATTTCTTCCCGTCAATAATCAGGTGGTCAAAAACCATTGTCGCCTTCTTATTTTCTTTTCTGGCTGTCTTTAGATGAGGGACAAGTTTCCGCCGAATCTCCCTAACCCGCGCGGAGAAATCTTCCCCAATGAATATGTTGCTGCCCCGAAGGTTACTTCTCTTACTAAGAATTCTTTCCTTGTCCTTAAAAAAGGTACACCGGCCAATAATAGGGGAATCTTTCTTTTTGTTGAATCTGTGGAGTCGGTCAAAGTCAATGTCCTGTGTGAGGTCCAGTTTGTCCGTCAGTAGATCTCTAATCACACCTTCACATTGCTCTTTAGTTTCATTTTCATGTCGGGGGATACCATAAAAGATGATATTGTTTCTTTTGGACCGTCCCTCCAAGTCGTCAGCCTTCATTTCTAAGTTCTCAACCTTTTCCCACAGTCTTTCATTTTGTTCTTTCAGAGTTTGATTTTCACTTCTTAAATTTATCACTTCCTCTTTCAGCTCAATCATCTCTTCCCGTAGTCCAGCAAACATGTCTTTAACTTGTCGGATATCTTCCTTCACTTCGTTGAACTTACTGTGAAGGGTCGCCATGATGTCCTTCAGCGTCGGGTCACCGGCTGTCCGTGAAGGGGAAGAAGCTCCAGCAGAGGCGTCACTGGCACTCTTCAAGCGGGACTGCCGAAGACTTTCTGCCTTTCCGCCAGGTCCAGGTCCAGGGTTCAGCTCCACGTCTCCACAGCAATGTAGAAAAACGCCGGCGTACAAATAGGCCAGGAGCAAACCAACCATGACACCATGTACCCGTTTGCGTAGTTTTAATGTCCGAAAGAACATGGCTTTCATCTTCAACGCTCGTCGAGCCATAAAATGTATGAAGACCGGCACAAATCCTCCGCACACTGACCGAAAACTTAAAGCAGCTTCCGGCATGATGACGACCAGGTACTCTCCGGGTCGATGTAGGGGCTCAGATCAGCGAAACTTCACTTAAATGTCGCAGCTCCTGTCAGTCAGTGTCAACACTTCGCCAGCCGGAAGTGATCCCCCCGAGAGAGAGAGAGAGAGAGAGAGAGAGAGAAAGGGAGAGAGAGAGAGAGAGAGAGAGAGAGAGAGAGAGAAAGGGAGTGGGGGGAGGGGGGAGGGAGAAGTCAGGAGTGGACAAAGAAGATGGAGAAGGAAAGGATCACAGAAAGACAGCCAGAGAAGCAGGCTTTGTTTTATCATTCAAGATAATCTGTACTAATTGTTTTACTCTTCCACAATGTACATGTTTTCC
>JAMYXO010004345.1:0-2500 GCA_033310375.1 Conus canariensis | reverse complement strand
GTGTGCGCGCGCGTGCGCGCGCGCGTGCGTGCGTGCGTGCGTGCGTGCGTGCATGCGTGTGTGTGTGTGTGTATTTGAGTGTATGCGTGCGTGCGTAGGTGTGTGTGTGTGTTGTGTGTGTGTGTGTGTGTGTGTGTGTGTGTGTGTGTGTGTGTGTGTGTGAGTTGCTTATTTTCTATATGATAATGCCTTGCATCTCAATCTTAAGAATGTGTAGTGTGTAGAGAAAACAATACAATAATGTTGCCAGTTGCCAGACCTGTTTTTAACTCCTACCTATAATGCCTTTGGGATATTTTTGCGCTGTAAATCCTTACACCTCAGTTCTTAATGATGTCTATCTGCTGAGTGGGCCTTACTCAAATATTCGTGGTTACCAAGGCCCATTCTAATGCATAATTCAACATTTTGTATGATGAAGAGTTGATATCCAACTGTTTTGAATCTACATGAATGTGCTTTCTGAAACTATTCCCAATAGTGCATGATTGTATTTTTCAGCATGTTACTTTTTCGTAATGCTGTATGGTTATGATTATCATTGTTGTCTGTCTTTATAGGCCAGTACAATTATGATCGGCCAATAAAGAAAAAAGAAACAAACCAGCAGGTATTGATGTGGAAGACTGTGTTCACTCGCTTTCTCTCTTCCTTCCCCATGCAATGTTCTCTGCTTGTCGCTCTTCTCTCTCTCTCTCTCTCTAATAGACAAAGACAGCGTGAGAACACATTCGTTTTATCATCTACCCAAGATCCATAAGGACAAACAAAACCCGCCAGGCCGACCTATAGTTTCCGGCATCAACGGCCCCACAGAACGTCTCTCCAAACTGGTGGACCACTGGCTTCAGCCTGTCGTGCACAGCCTACCCTCTTACCTGAAGGACACCACACACGTTCTGCAACTCCTGGAGGACTGGAAGACCACTCTGCAGCCCTTTGGAGACAGGGTACTGATCGCCACTATTGACGTAGTGGCCCTTTACCCTAGTATTCCTCACGAGGAGGTGACAGTATCACTGCGTGAAATGCTGCAAAACCAGACACACCTCTCGGACTCCATCCCCTCCATCTCCACACTTCTCCAGGTTGTCAACCATGTTCTTGACAGCAATGTCTTTGAGTTTGATGGTGAACTCTTCAAGCAGATACAGGGCACAGCCATGGGCACACCGATGGCTCCAGCCATTGCTAACATATTCATGGGCTGGTTGGAGCGACGTCTGTTATCCACATCCCCCTACACCATCGATCCTCAACACTGGCGCCGCTTCATAGACGACATCCTTCTGTTGTGGATGCACGGAGAAGAGAGCCTTCTGCAGTTCGTCGAGTGGTTGAACGAACAACACCAAACCATCAAATTCACCTGCAACTATGGCCGTACCAGCGTGCCCTACTTGGATGTCAGCATCAGCCTAGTGGACGGCCGCATCGTCACTGACGTCCATACAAAGTCCACTGATGTGAACATGTATCTCCCTTTCCATTCCAGCCACCCCCGGCACTGTGTCAGAGGCATCCCGTATGGCCAGTGCCTACGACTAAGAAGGATCTGCTCCGAAGATGACCTCTTCCAGACTAGAAGCAAAGAACTAGAAGCTAAGCTTCTAAGACGGGGGTACCCACAGAGACTTCTCCAAGCAGCTATCGCCAAGGTGTCGGCCATTCCCCGTAAGCAGACACTGGAATACACCTGCCAGCAAAGGAGAGCCGACAGAGTCCCTTTTATTATTACCCACAACCCCACCCACCCTCCTATAGCTAGATGGCTGAGAGAGCTGATGCCTACGTTACACCAGAGCCGACGGATGAAGCGGGCTATGCCACTTCCCCCTATTGTTGGAGAAAGGAAGAGCATCAGCTTAAGAAGACTCCTGATGCCCTCTTGCCCACCTACACCCAAAGCCCAGAGTAGGCCAGGGTGTTACAAATGCTCAGCGACAAGGTGCATACTCTGCGAGCGACATCTGGAAGAAACCCACACCTTCAGCAGCGTCAGAACCGCAAGCAAATTCACCATCAGGACGAACGTAGGATGCAACAGCAAGAACGTAATCTACCTGGTGGACTGCGCGCGCTGCAGAGATGTCCAGTATGTGGGTGAGACAGGCCAGGCAGTCAAGAAACGATTCCACAGTCACCGTTCAGACATCAAGGCTCAGCGCAGGGGACCCCCAGGACAAGCGACGACCAGGGAGGGGGACAAAAGGGAAACGCTGGTCGCTCGTCACTTCCAGAGAACAGACCACCATCTGGACGACCTGAGAGTAACCGTGATTGAGCAGATCGGGGCGACAGGACCAGCAGCCCATGCAGTGCGCAAGCAGAGGGAAAGATTCTGGAGGTACAAACTAAAAACTATGTACCCGGCTGGACTGAATGTCTGGGATTAGCCCCGGTGTGTGTGTGTGTGTGTGTGTGTGTGTTGTGTGTGTGTGTGTGGTGGTGTGTGTATGAGTGGGTGCGCGCGCGCGCGTGTGTGTGTGTGTGTGTGTGT
>JAMYXO010004344.1:0-17665 GCA_033310375.1 Conus canariensis | reverse complement strand
TTGGGCATGTCGCTACTTTCCCGCAAGTATTTTAGAAAGCATGAAAAAAAAATTAAAAAATTTTCGGGGAAAATTTTCTTTGCATTGTTTAGGATATTTTTTGTGGTTTGTGGTGTGTGTGGGGTGTGTGTGTGTGTGTGTTGTGGGGTGGGGTGTGGTGTGTGCGTATCCCCTGTGCAAATTAAATCCCCAGCCCCCGCGCAAAATGGAGGAATCAAATCCCGGAACTGCCCCGGGGTGCCAGATCCTCTTTGTTTTTTTTGGCCCCTTTTGTGCCCTATGTGATCCCCATCCCATACTAAACACCCCTTGAACCCCTTTCCCGCCGATAATATTGGACCCCCAACCCCCCCCAAGGGAAAAAGTAAACCCCCCCTTCCCGATGGCGCTGCATGCCCCCCCAGGGGACACCCTCCCCCCATAAACTTGCTGTTCCAGGGGGATTTTGACATGAAGTCCCTGAAACCATTGATTTGGTGAGGAAAAACCCGTACGGGACATCAAAAAAGCGGGAGGTGGACAACAGGTCTGCGCCCTTTTTTTTTTTTTTTTTAAAATAAATTAACAATGGGAAAATGGTATGTGTTAGGGTCTCTTTTTTTTGGCCTAAAGCCCCAAAAAGCAGGGTGCCCTTCAAAATTTTCAGAAAAAATTTTTTCCCGGGTTTTCGCCCAGGCTGTGCCGTTGGTCGGAAGCTAAGCTCCCCAAAAATGCACCCCTTTTTGGTGGAAAAAACCCCAATGCAATAACCGTTTTTTCCCCATTGCCCATGTCCATCGCCCCCAGCTGAAAAAGGGCCCGGGGGTTTTAAAAAAACATCCCAAAATACAAAAGCAAAAAAGGTTTTTGAAGGGTTTATGCCCCCCAAACCCCGCCCACTTTCCCCAGTCCCTTCGTGTTCATTTTCCCTTTTTAAAGGTCCCTTTGTTTTCGGGCATTCTGTCTAAAAAAAAAAGGGAAAAAAATTTTCATTTTGGGGAAATTGGGGCGGGTGGGGTTTTCCCCTTTCTACCCTGGCCATGCCCAAATTTTAAAAGCTTATGACCCCTTTTCATGATAATGCCAGTTTCACGTAAAATTGGGTAAATTTTGCCCCGGCAGGAGGAGCACCGTCGGGGTGGGCCCCTCCCCTTCCTCTGCCTGAAAACCCTTTGGAAATTTTAACAGTTTGACAAAAAAAGTCTGTTTTAGTCCCGCCTTGTAAGAACCCCCGGCCTTTTAAAAAAATCTGTTTTAAAAAACCATGCGTTTTTTTAAAAAATTTTTTTATTGGGGCCTATGTTAAGGGAATGCCCCAAATCCTGATTTGGCGGAAATATGAACAAAACCTGGCCAAATTTCCCTTAAACTCCCCCCCGGTGAAAAATGTCAGAGGGATTATTTGGCAGAAACCCCTGTTTTTGGCTTACTCCTCTTGGGGGAAAGTTTTATTTGGGCCCCGGAGGGTGAAAACCCTACTGCTTACCCCTTATTAAGGGGACCCCTCTCAAAAAATGCCAGTTAAGTCCACAGCTAAAGGTCATAGGAAAGCCCGTGGGGGGATAACCCCGGGCAAAATGGGGTTTTTTTTTGCCTAACCCTGTAGCAAAAACATTAAAGCTTGTTTTTTTTAAAAAATGTTTTTTTTTAAAAACCAAAAAAAAGGGACATTCCCTAAAGCCTTAAATGAGACGAAAAAAAAAAAAAGGCCCCCTTTTGGGAAAAAGGTTTTTTTCCCCCTTTTCCCCAGAACGCATTATATCGAACTTTTTAAAAACCTCCATGCGGGTTTTTGTGCGGCGCAGTTGCAGGGGGGGGGGGTGGGTGTGGTGTGGGTGGGGGGGGTGCGTGCGTGGGGGTGTGGGGCGTGTGGCGGGTTTTGTGGGGTGCGGTTTAACCCATGGCAGTTCACAAAGGAAGTTGTGTCCCCTCCCTTTGTTTGGGTCAGCGACCCGGGGGGGAGGGGGGGAGGGGGTAGACAGGAGAAAAAGTGAGAGAGCGAGTGGCAGAGAGGGGAGGAAAAAAACCCCCAGGCTGGTAACCCCCAGAAAAAAAAGAACAAACCTTCGAAATCCCCCCCTTTTTTCCCCGAGGAAAACTTCTTTTATCCCAAGAAAAACCCCTACACGCCTGTACCCAAGAAACCTCCTTTTCCCAGAAACGGGGAACCCCTGGCGGGCCAAATTTTCGGGCAGAAACATGCCTGAGAACTGCCCTGTGGCGAGCGGGAAAATGAAATCGAGCGGAGGTTTTTTTCAAGCCTGCTAAACCTCCCCCTTTCCTCTCTGGCCCCTCGTCTTCTCGGCTTCAAAAATCTTTTGTCCGGGGTGGGGGGCCCCTTGATTTCCCAAAACCCGAAAGTTTGTCGGGGGGGATGGTGGGGGGTAAGTGTTAAACCTCGCCCTTCCCATTCCCCCTGACCCCCGACATCACAGAACTTGTTTTTGGAAGGAAAATTTTTAAAAAAATTTATCTTAAAGGGGGAAAGGCCCAAAAACACTGATATTTTTTTACCCCCATTTAAAGGGTTTGCAAGTTTTTTTTCAAAACTTAAAAATTTTAAATTTTTTTTTCCAAGAAGAATGATAAAAAATGGGGCAATGTGAAAATTTCCCAAGTGAAGTAAAGTAATTTAAAAAAGGAGGGATGTAATGTAAAAGCAGGGTGGGAGGGTGGGGGGGAAAGGGGGGGAAGGGGGGGAAAGTCAGGCAGAAAAGGTTTGGGAGGAGGTCCCGAAGGGGGCGGGGGGGGGGAAAAGGAGGCGGAGGGAGCAAGGGCCAAGTGAAAAAAACCAGCTTTAAAAAAAGATCCCTTTCCATTGAAAACAAAAACCAAGCCCAAAAAACCCCCCCAAAAAAACCATGAAAAAAGCAAAGCTGTTTAAGAGAATATTTTCAAAGTAAATTCATTTTTTTCCAACTTTAAATCTGAGCTGACACTTTAATAAATTTGATCCGAGAGTTGGGGAAAGTTAAACATTGGAAACAGCAGAACTTTTTTTTGGTTTTTTCTTTGTTACCAAAAAAAAGCCCCTGAAATTTTTTTTTTGTCGAATAATTGTGTTTTGTTTTTCATTCTTTTAACTTTTAATCGGACACAGCCAGAAACTTTCAATTCCCCAAATCCTTGACTGGGTTCTTTCATGTAAAGGTCAAAATCTAAAACGGAAGGTGGGAAACCAGTTCCCGTTTTTGGTAACTTGTGACCTTTTGTATAAACTACAGAAAAACCTTTTTAAAAAGAAAAAAAAGTCTTAAAAAAAAAGCCTTCCTTTTCCCAAAACTCCCCCCAATTTAAAAGGTTTTTATCAGAAAGTTTTTGAAAAGTTTAATTTCCCATTTTTGAAACTAAACTTCCTAAAATTTCCCCCTTCATAAAAGGTTTTGGTTTTTTAAAATTTAAAAAAAACCCCCAAAAACCCCCCCAACACCCAAAAACCCACCCCCCATAATAAATGGTGGCTCATTTGGGGTTTAACAAAAAATATTCTGCTGAGCCTATAAATTTGCAATTCTCACCAGCCCCAAACCCAACCCTAAAAGGGGCCCATGCTAAGATCAGGGGTGGGGGAAACCAGAAAAAAACTTTGTGTAATGCTTTGCGTTTACAACCCAACATAAAAACTACCTAAAACCCTTTTCCCAACAATATAAAAAACCCTACTGGTAAACCAGGGGATTCAGTGTGCAAAATTTAACGGATTCTTTTCTTTGTTAAAAAGCTAAACTATTGTCTTTTTCTTCCCAATTTTCCCAAAAGGGGAAAAATATGTTTTGTGCAATTATTTACATGCAGATGTGCTATTTGCGGCTTTGTTATACCCCTATCTTCACACAAATACTAAAAAAAATCCCCTTGGTCAGATGGTGGGTCCCCCCCAGGGGTGTGTGTGTGGAGTGTGTGTGTTTTAGGGGGGTGGGGGGGGTGGGTTGTCTGGCCCGTGGCAGGGGTGGGTGGGTCGGTTCCAAACCCCGGCCCCTTAAAAATGCCTTTTTGTTCCCCCTTAAAGGACTGTGCACGTTTTTTTAAAGAAGTTGGGGAAAAAAGGGGCCCCAAGGGGAAGTTTGGGTCCCTGGGCACCTGTTTTAGGCATCGGGTTATCTGTTTATTTTTGTTAAAAAAAAACCTCAATTTCAGTGAAAATTTGTTTTTGAAAAGGGCCCCTTAGAATCGGGTAACTTTTTTTCCCAAAGGGGGGTAAAAAATTTGTTGACTAAATCTGTCAAAAGGGGCCAAGATTTCCCCCCAATTTTGAGAAAACCCCCCCAAATTTAGGCTTAGCTAAACCCGCTTTCCTTTCTTAACTTTTCCCCCTCAAAAATCATTAAAAAACTCACATTTTGCTTCTAAATTCCCCTGTTGTATGGTGATTTTGGAGTTTAGTCCCCCCACCATAGTTTGCCTGGCCCCCCATCCCCCCTTAAAAACTATTGTTAAGTTAATGGGTCCCACACTGGTTGGTTTTTGTGCCCCCCTCGGAAGGGAAATTTGTATGAATTCAAAGCGAGGTCCTAAAAAATGTTGGATGGGAACAGACAAAAACTGAACCCCCCAAAGGACCCTGCCCCGTCATTTAAGGGACCTGTGTGGTGACAGCTTGTCTGTGTTGAAAGTCTTCCCCGCCCGGGGAACAGCCCCACGGGGGATCCCGCGTTTGCCCGGGCCCGTTGCTTGATGGTGGCGGTTTTTGCTTTTGGACTGGCCCATAAAAAAAATTTTGGGGGCTGAAAACCAACCCAGGGAAAGGGCTCTGTTGGGTTCGTCTGTCACCATGGGGGTGGCCCTACCAATGGTTTCCCGGGGGGGCCCCAAATTATCCCTTTTCAATTTTTAAGGGGTTTGCTTTTCCTCCCCTGATTAAATGAAAGGAAAGGTAATTTTTGGTTATGGGCCCAGCCGCCTGAAAAAGGCCCTTTCCCGGGGGGGCCCCCTATGGGGAACCCCCAGCGGGTTTCCCCAAGGTGGCGCCCGTTTAGCCCCCCGCGGGTTTGATCACCCGGGGACGGGTACTTCTCTGGGCCCTACGGGCCCCTTGGTGCTTTCCTTTTTTTTCATCCCAAGTGCTCTGCCCGTCAAAAAAATTTGAATCATGGCGGTTTGTTCAAACCCAAACGGGGCTGTAAAAAATTTTACGTTTTAAAAAAAAACCCCCTCTGTGCCCCCAATAGAAACCCGGGTTCCTATTGGATAGGGAAGCTTCGGGCAGGGAAATGCCTGAGCCCGGGCCCGGGTTTCCCATAAATCCCAAATTGCCCCTGGACGGGGTGAACTTGAGGGTTCATCCCCCTGCCCAAAACGTTGGGGGGATTCAAAAATTAACTTTTAAAACCTTCCCTGGCCAAAGAAGAAAAACTTTTTTTTTTTAAGTTCTCTGGAAAAATGGGGGAAATTTTTCAAAAAAGCCCAGATGCCCCCGCCCTGAAGCAGTGTAAGCGGGGTTGCATCAAAAAAAGGGCTGTTGCCCCTGAAAAAAATTTTTGAAAGAAAATTTCCTGAAGGTTGGTTCTTCTTTTTCATTGTTTTTTAAATGTTGCCCGTTTCCCTAAAAGGCCCCGGAAGTGGATCATGCCTTGTCTTGTTTTTTTGTTTGGGTTTCAATGGAAAAAAAGACCCTTTTTTTTAAAAATCTGTTTCAGTTTTCCCGCAGTCACCCACTTTAAAACCCCTTTTTTTGGGGGGGGGGGGGGGGGGGGGGGGGGGTGGGGGCCTTTTTGAGAAAAGGGGCACCATTTTGGGGTTTAAATGCTTTTAGTTTTTTAAAATTTTTTTTTTTTTGGGGTTTGGGGGCAGTCCAAAGCAAGGAGCATGAAGTCACGGTTTGGTTGCAGTCTTGTCATAAACCGCTGCTTTGCCCTTTCAAAGCCGGGGGAAAAATTTCGTTTTTTTTCCTGGGGGCAAACCGTCCCCAAATCCCCCAATTAAAAGGGGGTGTATTCAGACGTTTTGGAGGGGAGGGGTTTGAAGGGGAAAGATGATGGGGGCCTTAGAAAATTTAAATTGATCCGGGTAAGTACTGGGCCAAGTTATTCTTCTTTTCTTCTGGTACGCGGCTGATATCCTGCGGCCACCCCCTTTAGAAGGTGGGTTTTAATCCCATTGCCCAACCCAAAGGGGGTGGGTTTTGTGTGCAGGGGACCGTTTTTTTTATCCCCCATTAAAGGCACCCAAAATATCCTTTCTTGGTAAAAACTACCCCCGTTCAAATTGGTTGGGGAAAAATGAAAAAGGGTTTCCCGAGGGCAATGGCGCGTTTTGGGGAGACAGTTGAAACAGAAAAAACTACAAAGAAAAGGGAAGACACAGGAAAGGGAAAAATTTGTTATTCTTTCTTTAGGGAAAAGAGCCCCAAATTAGTCCACAAAAAGCCAAAAAAAAAGGGAAACTAAAAAGGGGGGGTGGAGAAACCCCCATTAAAAAATTTTTGCCCTAAAAGAAAAAAAGGGAAAAAAAAAACCTAAAATTTTGGTGGGGGGGAGGGGGGGTTTTTGGGGTTTGGGGGGGGATCCAAACCAAGTCTTTGGGTAAAATCTCCTGAAAAAAAAGGGAAAATTTTTGGGAAAAAAATTTTTCCCAATTAAAACAATTTTTAAAAAACCAGAGAAAAGGGGTTTATTTAATCCCGTTTTTCCCCCCGTGAAGGACTCTAACAAAAAGAGAGCAGTCGGGAAGGGGAAATTTTGGAGAAAAAAAAGATTTAAGAAATTGGTGGCAAAAAAGTGAGGGTGGTGAGGTTGCCCCTTGACCCCGGGCCCCGAATCCTCAAAACAAAACTGACCAAAACCACACCCAACAAACATAATATTAACAAAAGGGTTTTCCCTACTATAAATGACGAATGCAAAGGGGTTTATCCAAAAATAGGGGGCCCTTTTTAGTAAAAACCCAAAAAAAGATTTTTTGTTTTAAAAAAAAAATTTTGGAAGCTCCCAAATTTAACTCTTGCGATTAACGGTGGCATCCCTTTAAACGATCAGAACCCCCTCCAAAATACATGAGTGTATGGATATTTCCACTGATGGCGAGGGGTTTAAAAATTTCTTTGGAGCGGTTGGGTACCAGCCCAAAATGAAGTTTTGCAAAAAAATGGAAAAACCCTGGAAAAGCACTAAAAACTCCCATATTACCACATTTGATGCTCCCTCCCCTAAAATGAAGTTTAACCATTTCCCTTTATTCCCCCGTACAAAAAGACAGTCTTTGAACACCCGGGTTTAGCAAACAACTTCCACAACAAAATCCCAGAGGCCCAAAACCCCAACAAGGTAAAAAATTTAAAACTAATCAAAAAAATGAACCCTTTCAAAATAACCCTTTAAGAAAACTTCAATGAAAATTCATACAAGGAAAGGGAAAAACCCAAAATTTTCCGGGGAAATGGCCTAATGTTTGAAAAAAAAAACCAAAAAAAACCCAAATTAACTAAAAAAACCCTAAAAGACCCAATTTAAAAAAGAAAAAAAAAACCCCCCCTTTGATTTGATAGGTAAAAAAAAGGGAGGGAGGAAGGAGTGAGAAGGGGGGGGGGGATTGGTGGACATGATTAAAGAACGGGTTTGGGTCACTTTTTACTAAAAAATTTAATCATTTGATGATCCCTATTTTTTTTTTCTTCTCTTTTTTAAAGTCAGAAAATGAGTTGTATTGTTTATGCAAAACCCCCCAAAGGGAAATTTCATCGGAAGATGTGTACAGTTTTTACAATTCCTATAAACATTCATCAAAAGACTGTACGTTTTAATATTACTATCCCCCCTTTCCTTTAAAAGGGCCGTCCCCCGTTTTTACAATTACTTTCACACCAAAATTAGAGACGTGAAAGTTTTTCCCCTTACTTCCTGAGTTTCTGGATTTAAACAAGAAAACAAAAAGCCAAAAACAACCAAATTTTTTAGATGCGATCCCTTTAATTTTAAATTTCTTTGCCAGGCGTTTTCCCTTTGGACTTTTTTTTCCATAAAATCATTGGCCCCCCAATTTTATTAAATCCCTGTTTTTCACGGGAAATCGAATTTCAATTAAACATAATTTGAAAAATTTTGGGTTTTCTTTACTGTCTTGTTGAAAAAAAAACCCCCTTCCCCCTAAAAAATTAAAAGAGGGAACCTTTTTGGTCTGGTTTCTTTGGCACCCTCTTTTCCAAAAAAGATCAGCCCCAATGTTAAATAAACAATCTAAAACCCAATTTCTTTGTTTTAAAATTTTCCTTCCCCCAAAATTTCCGTGAAATAGAGCGCCCCCAAATAACTTTTAACGAAAATTTGTCCTGCCCGTTTTAAAAAATTAATTAAAATCATTTTTTTCCCGCCCATTATTTTTTAAAGAAATATTTTGATCCCCAAAATTTTCCCGGACAATTTTAATTCTACCACTTGTTTTTTATTTCTTTTTTTTTTTTTTTGTTTTTTGATTTCTTAAAGACCCCCTCCCACCCCCCGTTATAGTGGCTTTCCCAATCCTTTTCCAAAAATTAGAAAAAGACTAAATAGGTTTCGGCGTTAAAATCCACGAAATTTGTTTTAGGGGAAATCCCCCGTCATTTTGGGGCGCGGAAGTAGCAGCGATTGTAAACACAGTGAAAAGGGCTGTTTGTTATGGGGCTTCTTCTTTCTTCTTTTTTAATTTCCCCAAAATCAACAGGTGTTTTTGTGAGATGTGAAGGGGGGGTTTTTGCTGAAAACCCCCAAAAACCAAAAAAAACCCCCCCCAAACAAAAAAAAACACTATTTTTCCTTTTTAAAAAAGAGTTTACACCCTTCAACCAAAAAGTGACCCCCCCCCAACCCCTAACTTCCCTACTAAATCCCTACAAAAAAAAAAAAACAAAAAAAGGGAAAAAAGGATGTGCGGGTCCCACCCCGGCTACCAGGGTCACTTTTCACCCTTAAAAAGGACTAGAGGCCCCCAGGCGCAGAAAAGAGCCGGGCCCCGAAACCACCCCTTCCCCCAAAACCACCCAAAAACCCCCGGACGTTTTATGTAGAAATTACTAAAGGGCTTTGCCCAGGGGACCCAATTTTTCCCGGGGTTTTGGCTTTAAAGGGACCCTGGGGGAGGGTTTCCAGTCAAAATTTGTTCTGGGGGGAAGAATTAGCTTTTTATCGGTGTTGCGCTGTTGTTTTAAAATGTGTTGGGGACTTTGAGCTTCTTTTTTGGGAGGTGGAGGCTGTTTTTAAACCTTGGGAGCTGCAAAGGTTGTTTTGATTTTTAAAACCCGGGGGGCCCCTTGTTTCTTCCTTCTGTTCTAAGGGGGACATCCCAACCTAGAGTCTGCGGGCATTTTGGTTTAACGGGGCGTATTTGGTAGGGGTTTAAGAAAAGCGGGCTGCCCTCTTGAATTTTTTCACTTCCCTTGTGCTTTTTCCATAGGGGCCCCGAGGATGCCGAATATTCCGGGGGCCCTAAAAATGTTTTATAGTTTACCCTTTTGCTGGGGGAGTTTTTTAAATTTTACTTCTTGGGAAAACCCCGGGGGTTGGGGTTGGCTTTGGCCCACAGGGTTTTTGTAAAGCCTTCCCCCCCTACTGGGTGCAAAATGAAAACATGGATTGCAATTTTTTTTTTCCCGAAGGTGAAATGCGTTTCCCGGAAACTTAATGGGGGGGACAAAAAGGGAAAAGAAGAGGGGTCAAATTGCCGGGGATGGGGTTTTCCCCCCGGTTTAAGGCACAGGGGAAGGGAAGGCGCGAGTCTTTTCCAAAACTTTTTCCTGGATGTTTAGATCCCACTCGATTTGTATGAAAATTTGCTTTAAAGATTTTATGGGATGGAAGGGGCACGATTTTTAAAAATCCCCAAAAAAGAATGTGTGGTGCGTGCGTGGGGGGTTGTGTGTGGTGTATGTGTGTGAGTGTGTGTGTGTGTGCCAGTTTTTCCTAGGGGAGGAATTCTTACTAAATTCGTTTGCCCGTTGGTTCTTCCTTTCCCAAATTGTGGGAAGGTAACAAAAAGGGGATAAAATTTAAAAATGCCGCATGGGGAACCCTATAAATCTGTAGTGAAAGGGGTTTAAAGGAAAAGTAATGAGGCAAAAAAACCTTTTGAAATGATATTTAAAATTTTAAAAAAAGGCGGGTGTGATTTCCCTTCCTGAAGAAAATTTCTTTTGAAAAGGTGGGGAAGAAAAAACCCACAATTTCCGATTTAAAAAAAGAATGTTTAGTCAGTGATCTGAATCTTCTGCTTTTTAAATTTTAACACCCCACCACACACACACCCACCCACCCCCAACACACCACCCCCACATGCTTGGCCCACAAACCCCCCCAAAAATATGCCAAAAAACTCAGAAAATTTTAAAGAACCCTTGTTTCATTCAAAATTTTTTCCCTGCTTTTTTTCTCCCTTTTTGGGTTTAAAATCCCGGGAAAAGTCAAAGCAATCCCTAGCATGCACCCCTTTGTACCCCAAAAAGGTACCCATTGAAAGGCCCTTGTGGGAATTTAATTTAAATTTAAAACAATGAAACCCAAGTTTTTTCCAAAACCAAATCTGAAACATCAAATTCACACCCCCTGCAGCTTGCCAAAAAAACAAGATTAGAAAAAAGGGGGTTTAATTTCCCCAAGCCATAGACAAACCCCGCCCGGGGAAAAGAACAACCCTTTAAAACCTTTGGGGTTTTAAAGGGTTTAAAAAAAAAGGTTTGCTAAAATTAAAGTAAAAGTGTTTTGGGCCCCCTTTTGACCCGCACAACTTTTCAAGATGGTTTTTTTTTTCCCCCGTATTTTTCCGTTTCTATCTGTTCCTTTGGGGGGTACAAGATAAGCAGAAGTGGTTTAAAAAGAAATTTTTTTTAAAAAGATGATCTTTGTTCCTGATATCTTTAAAACTTGTTTTGTTTCCCTTTTGGAGGGTAAAAAGAAAAAGGCAGAAAAATGGTAAAATAGAAATATTTTTTAAAGATCTTTGTTCATGTATATCTTCAACTTGTATCTGTTCCCCTTGGGAGGGAAAAAGATGAACCCGGGGCTCTTAAATTAAAAAATTTTTTTTTAAGTGACATTTTCCCCCCTGTAAACTGGATATTTGGATCATATTTGGGCCCCAAAAACTGTCCCCCGGGGGGTTTTCCATGTTTAAAATTGTTGTTTTCCCCCAGTTTTTAATTTTCCAAGGGGCAGGTTTGTAAAACAAAAAAAAAAAGGAAAAAAAACAACTTTTATTCATGTTCTGTGGGGTTTTGTTTTCCTTGGGGGTTTCGAAAAAATTTGTTTCTAAATTTTAGCTATTATGGACAAATTAATATTCTCCCAAGTTTGTGTGATTTTGTTTAAAGACCCACTTTTTTTCCCACCCCGGTGACACATTTGGTTTTTGGGCCCCCCAAAAGCATGGCAGTAAATTTAAAAAGGAATTCCCCAAAAACCCAAATGACGTTTTAAAAAAGGGGAAAATTTTACTAAAAAGGAAACACAGTGTACTGAAAGCAAAAAGGAAAAATGTTTTGCTTTTAAACCCCTTTTCAAACAAAATGATCCCGGAAATTTGAAAACAACAAACAACAAAAAATTTAGTTTTTATAAAAAAAAAACATTTTTTTTGGCATTTGTTTTTCATTTATGAAATTGGGGTTTATATGAACCAGTGAGAAAAAAAAAAAGGAAACCCCCATTACCCCCAAAAAAGACGGGTTTTTAAAAGGGAAAAAATTTCCTAAAAATTTTAAGAAAGAGCTGTAAATGAAATACATGTTTTGTGTTACACGCATAAAGAGAGACAAAAAATTTTCCAAAACCCCGGTTACTAAAAACCCCCCCGGGGAAAAATGCTAACATTCCATTGGAATCCCATATAATATAAAAAAGCAAGGGGTTTAATTTATGTTTAAAATTTTGGGCAAAACCCAAAAAAAAGGAAATTTCAAGTGAAAGTAAACTGAAAAATAAAAAAAGAGTAGGGAAAAATCTATGGTCATTTTTGGTTTTAAAATTGTGTATCAATTTGATCAAATTTCCCAGTTAACTCTTTTAAGAGTTCTTTAACTTTTCTTTCTTTTTTTCTTTCTTTTTTTTTTTTGTCAGTGTTAGGGCTTTGGGCCCTTTAAGGTTTGGTGCCCCCCCAAAGGAAGCAAAAAATTTCCCCTGCGAAGCAGGGGAAGGGGAAGGGTAGTTCCCCCTTTGGGAAAAGAGAAATTTTTTTAAAACTGTAAAAGGGTTGATGAAAATTTTAAATAAAAAAAATGTATACTTTTCCCGGGATGTGAACTCTTTTTAAACCCCTTTAAAAAAGGTGAAAGATATTTTTAAAGTTTTTCGGGGTTTGATCTACATAAAAAAAACCCAAAAACCCTTAAATGATGCAAAAACAAAACCCAGGACCGAAAAAGGGAAAAACCACCCCAAAACACACACAAAACCAAACCACACCAAAACAAATGAAAACCCTGTGCGAAAAAACCCCAAAGTTAAATAAAAATTTTTTTTTCCCTTTTCCCCTTTCCCTTTGATAAAAAAAATAAACACTGTTGGGCAACTCCCCGCCCAAAAATTACAAAAGCAAAACCCTAGTGGATGTGTGATGCTTTGGGTTTGTCCCAAAATCAGTGGATGTTTGTTGTTTGTGGGTTAGATTTTCCCACTGTCCCCAAACCCAAATTTTGCCTTTTTAAAATTAAAAATCTAATTTTTGCACCCCCCTTAAATCAACCCAATTTCCCCTAAATTGCTGCTTAAACAAAAAACTGATAACCTAAATGACGGGAATCAGGGTTTCCCCCCCCCCCCCCCCCCCCCCCCCCCCCCCCCCCCCCCGAAATTTTACCCTTGGTAAACAAAACACACACCCACACACCCCCACCCCCACCAACACCCACAACACAAAACCCCTTTTAAAATAAATTAAAAAAATTGAAACATAAAAAATTTCCCTTTTGGCCCCGATGAAAAGTTCCCCAACTTGTTTAAAAGAGGTTTTTGCTTCAAATTTTGGGCAGGAAAGGGGTATATTAAAAGTTGACGAAAAGCCTTTGAAAAACCCCCTCCTTTGCTTTGAAAACCCAAGTGTTACAGTTGGGGGTGGGGGGGGGGGGGGTGGGGGGGGGGGGTTCCCAGATTTTCAATTCCGCCCCCAAACCCCTTCAGTAAACCTCCCATATGTGATAAAGGTTTTGAAAGCATCGAACTGCTCCCGGGGTTAGCCCCCTAAAACCACGACAAGGTAATCACGATTTCCAAAGGAACTTCAGTGGTGGAAAAAAGGATAAAATTCTTTTGCCAAATTTTTCCCCGGAACCCTACGGATCAAATCCTTTTCAACCCCCACTATTTTTTGGGCCCAAATAGCGAGTTCTACCTCCCCATAAACTTGTCGGTGTACTTGCTTTTCTTTTGTGCTGGGTCATTGAAAAAAGGGTTTCCCCAACGGGGGGTTTACCTTTTCGTTGGGTAGAAACGGGGCGTCATTGCTTAAAAAACCTATATTCAAAAGCTTTTTTTTCCTTTGAAAAAAATTATAGCAGAACTGGATGCTTTGCCAGCCCCTTGTTTGTTTTTTCAACATCTTGAAAAAAAAATTTTGCATCTGTTTTCATTCTCGTTTTTAAAGGTCTTTTGGCGAGTCATGGGGCACCCATTAAAAAAAAACAGTTCACCGGGTTGTTTTTTTTTTTCCGCCCCACACTGCAATGCGGCCCGTCCCAGTCTGTGTTTTGTTTTGTTTTTTTTTCCGTTTTCCCCCCCGTCTCCTCCCAATTGCCATTGGGTTTTTGTTACAGGGGCACACCCCCCCCAAATAGTTTTTTTCCCCTTTGTCTGATGAAGAGATCTTTTTAAAATTTGATCCCATGTGCTTTTCTGGGGTTTGATGACTTTTGATTTTTTTTAGTAAATCGGTTTTTTCCAAACTTGTGGAAAACATCTCATTTCCATGGTTTGGGTTATTTTTTTTAAAAAAATGATGCTAAATGCAACAACAATGGCCGGGTTTTAAAAAAAAAAATAGTATTTTTTGAAAGAATATGAATACTTTTAATAAGAACAAGAGATTCTTGGGGAAGGGTCTAAAAAGTGATAAGAGTGAAAAAATTTTGATATATATTTCTCAAAACAAAAAAAGGGGAGCTAGTGGGGGTTTGGGAAGTATGGAGAATGTGCCCAATTTCCCCGAAACTAATTTAAAGGTAAGGCCCCTCATTCCACATTTTTGGGAAAATTTAAAAATCAATTTAAAATTTTTTGGAAGTTGATTTTGGGTTGCAGAGTTTTGTGAAGGTTTTGGGGTTTTGGGAAAGGGCCCCAAAATGGGAAAAATTTAAAAACTCCCCTTTGGGATTTTTGGGACAAGAAGGCATTTTGTTTCCCTTCATGCCTAGTGGGATTTTTGAGGGCCCACATTTTTTAGCCGGTCCCAAATATAAAAACCCCCCACTTGGGGCCCCTTTGTAAAGCCCTGGATAATACTTTGTTTTTGAAATTTGGTCCTTGAAAAAAAATTTAGGGGAAGTTTGTAAAAGTTTTTTATAAAAAATATTTGAAACCCTTCCCGTTACCAAACAAGGCAGAACCCATTCGTCGGGTTTTTTGGTCAATTTGAAAGAGAATGATTTTTCGGCATTTTCCCAATCAGTTGGTTTTTTTTCTGGAGAAAAATGTGTGTATATAATATAAATAGCTGACTTTTAACAATGGTCACTGCACAAACCCAAAATCTCTCTTTATATCTTTCTCTTAGATTAAAAACGCTCCAGTTCAGCTAAAAAATAAAATCTAAGTCAAAAAATTTCTTTTACTTGAAAATTATGCTCAACTAAACATTGTTATCTTTTAAAGGGAAAATAACAGCAAAATTCTTTGCATTTTTGGGTAATAAACAGAAGTTGTCCCTTTGGGGTTTTAAAATTCCTTTAAAAATGTACCCAAAACCTCGGGCCTGGCTTTTTGGCATTGCCTGCACCCGCTGATTTTACAACAATCTATTATTGTACTTGCATTGAATTTTTTGATTTTTAAAAAAGATTTTTTTAAGTTGGGTTCATCGTGTATTGATGCCCCCTAAAACGGGATGACTTTTTGGTTTGGGGAAGTTTTGTCAATGTCATTTGAAATTTAGTTTTTTTGGTGACACCCCCTTGGGGTTATAAACCCGGGAAAAATTGACCAATGGGATCAAGTTGTTTTTGAAGGTTTTCATGGGGGGGTGTGTCAAACCTGACTCGGGGGTTTTTCCCCCGTGTCCCACCTTCTTTTGGGGAAAGAAATCCCTGGGGACTTCCCGGTTTTGCACTCGATTTTTGGCAGGTTTCTTGCTGGGGCCCTTTGGTCTCAGCCCTGTGTCGTTCAAATTGTGGGTTGTTGCTTGTAGACCCCGTAAATGTATTGTAATTTAATCTTGCCTGGACCCTTTAAATTCTAGGTGGGGGTTAGTTTCGGGGGGTTAGGGTTGGGTTCTTTCAGTGTTCCAATGGTTTTGTAGTCGACGGGTCTTACATCCGCTGTAGACCTTTCTGCCCGTTGTGTGGGGGGCCAAAAGAATTTTCCCCACTCCCGTGCTAAATGTGCTCCCCTCAGGTTCCCAAAATTGCGGAAAAACCCTGCATTTTGAGTAAATTTCCCCCTTCATATCGAATGCCCAAAAAAAAATTTGATATCCTTCGGATGGTCCTTTGTTTCAAAAAGAAAAAAAACCCCGTTTGCGTAAATGGGAAAAAAAGTTGCATAGGGTTTAGCATAACCCATAGGCCCCAAAGGGGGGCTTTGCTAAGCCACGGTATGCAGACTTTGGCAATACGCTTACGCGTGAAATTCCTTTTTGGTTACAAGTTGAATAAAATTTCTCATTTTTTTCTGTGTCAGTGTCAAAATTTGGGAATCTGTCGTTAATAGTGACATAATAATGTAGGGGCGGGGGGGGGGGGGGGGGGGGGAAGAGGATGGGGGGAAATGAGAATGAAAAATTTCCCGCATGGGTGGGGGGGGGGGGGGGGGGGGGGGTTGGCCCCCGGCCCACTAAAAAAATGGAACCAAAAGAGTTAAAGGATAAAGTTTTCAAAAGGAAAGATGGACGTTAATTTTGATGTTCGTTTTAGCCTTTTAAAGACTTCCCCGTGATTAGCGGCGTTACCCCTCCTGCCCTACAAAATTAATGTTTTTGGCGACCCCGACATTAAAGGGAAAAGCTAGGACTAGGGGGGAAATACGACCCCACCGTTTAAAGGGAAATCTATGTCCCGAAAATAACACCCATAAAAAGGGACATATGAAAAATTTATTTTTTTAAGTATGTACAAAATGCCTTATCGGGCTTAAAGAGTGCTTTAAAAAGCTTTCACGGGCTTTCCTTTGCTCTGAAGCCATTTTCGAAAAAGATTTTGAAATTTTTAATTTAAAAATTTGCTTTGTTTGGGTTAAGAAATCTGGTTCTTAATCTGGAAATTGTTCCCAAAGAATAAAAATTAAAATTTATATTTAAAATTGGGACAAATTTTAAAGGTTAGTTAGTTTTTTCAATTAGTTTTTAAAATTAGTGAAAACATCACAGCCTTAACTACCCAAAAGAAACTGAACAATTTTCCAATAAAATTTCATCCTACTAAAATTTAGGAAGAGAGAATTTGTAAACACAGAAAATGCACCCTTTTTTGGGAATTATGTTGTCAGATTGACATACGGTTTAAATGCAAGATTCTCCCATAAGGGGGCCCTCCCCTAATTGCCCAAAAACGTGAATTTGGTCGGGACTTTGAGAATTTTTGAAAAAGATTTTATTGCTTGCTTCCCACTTGTAAATTTGATTTGAATGAATGATGAATTTGGGCCCCCAAAACTGAAAAAAAAACCTCATTTTCCTTCCCGTTAGGCCGACAATTTAAAGAATCTTAGGAAAACACCCTTATTGAGGCAGAAAAAGGGGGTTTGGGGAAGGGAAAATTAAACTTTAAAATTGAATGATTTCCCTTTGGGCCCCCAAACCCTTTGGTTCGCCCCCCCCCCAAAAAAACCCCACCAACCCAATCCCATATCATTGATTTTAATTTTAGCCGTCCCCGCCCTTTTGTAAACCCCCCTAAAAAGGGGAAAACCCCCGTTTTTGGGGAAACCCTGGGTAAAAATGATTTGTGGACGCTTCACCCAAAAAAAATATTTTTCAAATACCCCCCCATTAAATAAAACCCCCCTGGCAAAAAGGTCCCAACCAAAATTAAAAAAAAAAAAAAATTCCGAAATTTTTTTTTTTTAATTTATTTTAAAGGCCTTTTTTTTAAATAACACCAAACCAAAAATCCACCCAACAAATCCCCCCAAATTTCCCCCTTAAAACCCTTCCTAACCCCAAATATTTTTCAAAATCGAAAACTATTTTCCCCAAATAAAAAAAATTTTTAAAAAAAAAATCTTATTTTTTCCCCCTTTAAAAACCAACCCCTCCCCCCAAATTTAACCCCCCCAACCCCCCCTTTTAAACAAAACCCCCCCCAAAAAAACCAAAATTATTCCAAACAACCCTTAAAACCACAACCCCCCCCATTCACCATACTACTCCTCACAACCTAAACCCCCAAAAATTTTAACCCCAAACAAAAAAAAACCTATTTACCTTCCAAAATCCCCCCCCTAACAAAAAAAAATACAAAAAATAATCACACAAAAAATTTCCCTAATCCCCTTTAAAAACCCCAAATAAAACCCAAACCCCTTTCCATAATCCCCCCCAACCCACACCCCTTTTTAAAAAAATTTAAAAAACCCTACAC